>JAJEKB010021263.1:1571226-1698405 GCA_022393335.1 Macrotrachela quadricornifera | reverse complement strand
AAGCTCTATCTATGCTGAAAAAATCGCGCTTTCCGAATCGACTGAAGTAAGAATTACTTGAATGGATTTATGTCATTTTCAATAATAATGCCCTATAAATACACCTAGAAGATGTAGTCGTGGAATATATGCTCAAGTATCATGAAAAATGGTGAATGTGAGTCGAAAGTAGTCTAATCTTGTAGAAAAAAACGTATAACCTAATATACGAATGATATCAGTGAGTATAATCATTTAGGGCCGTTTCGTGGATAAAGGGTCCCCCCTCCTTTTATGTATTAAATTTTTATTTTTATTTATTTACATAACGCAATAAAACCATCGAATAGGCAAGTATGAATTTTATGTAGAGATTACATTTTTTTATTTAGACAGTTTCATTTTTATCGTCTAGAGACAAATATGAAATTTATATATTAAAATTGTTTTATTTCAAGATTCCAATTATGTCGTCGATATGGACAAATAAGAATTTTACTTATACAATTCTTTTTTCTATATAGATATTAAAATAATATTATTGAAAATGTATGAATTATATATATAAACTTGATATACTTGTTTTTCATTTAGACATTTCAATCAAATTTGGGAATGAACACTTACGATTTTTATATATAGAGTTCTTATTTTTTATTTGGATATATCAATAATACCATAGTGTGGTAAGTGTGAATATTTTAATTCGATTTTTATTTTTTTTATTTAGATATTATTATAATATTCTCAAATAGATAAATAGAACTTTATATACGAAGTTTGTTTTCTTTTTAGATATTTTAGTTTTACCGTCGAATAGGCAACTATAAGTTTAACATATAAAATCTTTTTTTTACTTTTATTTAGATATTTTAATAATATCGTGGTATATGTAAGTATAAATTTTATAGATTAAATTTTTATTGTTTTTATTTAGATATGATTTTTCTAACATCGTCGTAATGGTAAGTATGAATCAGATGTACAGGTGTGGTGGTGTTTGATAAAAAATGATGGAAAATGAAAGAATATTATAAAGAACGGTTGATTAGGAAAGGGAAATATCACAGATTAGAAAAGAGCGCTGAGATCGATGAAAAACTATATTTAAAGTTCCAATAAAATCTTGCATGAATAATAGAAGATCTGGCACAATTTCATAGTATGATCATACTAGAATCCTATCTTAAAATTCGAATTTTATCCGTAAACGGAGAGAAAACGACCAAATACAGTGCGTTTACCATACGGATACAATACGGTGCGTATTTCTGTGCCAGGAAATACGGGTTCGAACGGACCGAAAATGGCCCGAATCGATTCGGTATACTACCGTAAAGATCCCGTTTTGATCACTTTTACGGTTCGTTTTCGGTTCGCAAACGATACCGTTTTGATAGACCTGGGCATGTCTTCATATAGTTCGATAGAACTCGTCGAGTTCTTCAAAACTGTGCATATCAAAACGTTTTTAAATTCATTTTCAGAAATAAAAGATTTAAAAAAACTAGTTGAAAAATCATGGAAAATGTTAAAAAACATATTGTTTTCAAGTGAATGAAAACAATGAACCTTTTAGCAGAGTCATCTAGTTTTCTTTATTTTTACACCCATGAACATTTCGAAACATGCTCAATAGATGCAATTTTCTCTGCTGTATCTGAGAGTTGCATCACAAAACGTCTATCATTATAAAAATAAAGAAAACTAGATGACTTTGCTGAAAAGTTGATTTTTTTCATTCACATGGAAACGATATGTTTTTTAACATTTTCCATGATTTTCCAACTAGTTTTTTTAAATCTTTTATTTCTGAAAATGAATTTAAAAACGTTTTGATATGCACAGTTTTGAAGAGCTCGACGAGTTCTATCGAACTATATGAAGACATGTGGCAAAAATTTGCTTATTTCGTGTTTATAATATTGACATCTATTTTTTTACTGGATCAAGTGTAATATTTCTAAAACTAATTTAAATTCGACACTAAAAAATGTTAATGATCCATTCTGTTTAATATCAATAGATCCTGTTTTTGACGGGCTTTCATTTGGTATAAAATTCATTATGTGTTCTATTTACAATTATAGCGTTATCCCCTAGAACAATATTATTTCTAACCATGTACAATCAAATCCGTCATCATAACAACCCTATCTCAAATTTATTTTACTACTATACTCAAACATAATTCAGTTCCTATCTTCAATCAACATACAAACACACAAATTTAAATGCTGCAATTCATCCTCACCCATTACACATGATCCAAATCCCCACAAACCGCATTCCAATATGCAACCAATCCACACTACAACCTTCACTCCCACTATTAATCTCTCTTACAATAAAAAGTTTCCCTAATTCAGTGATCCGTAATCTATTCAGATTACATTCACCGTTTTGTTTCCCTGAGATTAGTCTATAAATACAAGTGGCACTTTTAAGATCGACATCACGAAAAATCTTCGTAGTCATTGTGGATTACATGGTAATATTTCGTACCTTAGTGGATTGCAGCGTAACAATAAGTAATCCATGCAGATTGCAGTGTAATCCTTGTGTATTACAAGGTAATCTGGCTGTATTACGGGGTAATCGTAGTATATTTCATGGTAATCTTCATGGATTCCAAAGTAATCTTTGCTAAATACGGTGTTTTTGTGATTAATTTTGCGGAAATTAGTCATCACGTTGTTGGTTACCACCATTTTTTGCAGCAAATTGCCGAAAATTTGTAGTGTTACGCACTTATTAGGATATACTAGGTCTTCAGTAAGTAGCAATTGAATATAATGTTACTGTGAATTTACGCCGAATCCAATGCAATGTAGAGAAATAGTCTTTGAATCAGATGGGTTTGAAGAAAATCCGGTCGAAATTCACGAAATATAATGAAATATAACGAATACATTCGAGTGCATGAACTGATTATCGGCTAACACTGGAATTAAGTACAGGTATTGGACAAAAACAGGTCATTTCGTGTCGGATTGGGACATTTTTCGACGTTTTACTGTGACTCGATCTAACTACTTTTCATAGTGTCGGAGATGTGGATCGGACAGAAATCGATCGAATCCTTTCCGATCAATCCGTGGCGGAATCCGTTTGTTGAGATTCTAATGAAAGTCGAATCGGTTTCGATCGGTTTTTCCTTGAAATCCTGCGAATTCCGCTGCGTTTTGACGTGAAATCCGATAGTTTCCTGTCGGATCTACCGTTTGGAATGCATCTCCTAGAAACAGGTAAGAGCTATACAGAATCTTCAAATGCAATCAACCGATCTTCTGAATCAATTGTATTAACAGCAAAAACGCATAGTTCTATATATTCATTGTCAGCAGTTGACAATTTTTTAGATACTTCTTATAAGTGCACGTAAGATTTTGTTTGAGAAATTTGCTACCAATATAGTTTATTCAAGAAAAGAGTATGTCTACAATACAATCTAGTACCTCATTTTATTAATCAAGAAGAATATTATTTATAACCAGATGCGCAATTCAGGAAACTTAGTCCAACGAATACTCATGCGATTCCGGTCGTGAAATTTTTGAGCATTTCTTAATAAGTTTTCAACATAACGTTGTTGAGTATATAATAAATCATGACCATTAATGCCTAAATCTCGATAAGAAGAGTCTTTGTTAATGATCATTTCAGTGAGTTTTTCAAAATGGATAGCAATCAATATTACTAATTTGGCGAAATTTTCGTCAAGAGGTATATTACATCCACTTGACCAGAATATAGTAAGTTGTGGGAATAATTTCGATAATAGAGATTTGTCGATCAGTTGTAATAAATTTATTGATTCTAAAAAAAGAAAATGAAATTGATTGTTTTTATTCAGATAATATCATCATGTAAGATATTTTCTTAGTCCTTTTATAAATGAAAGAGTAAGTTTGAATTTAACGATGAAATCTGTTATAATACTCTTCATAAGATCAAGCAATGACTAACAATTCAAATCAATCATATTTATAATAGTCCTCACTTTACAATTGAAATTAATATTAAATATTTTAAATAAACTCATGTTTTTATGTTATCGAAGTGTTGACAACTATAAATTACCATCTCTTTTGAAATGTCGCAAATGTAAATGACGTAAATTAAGAAGAGGTGAGACAGAAGAATATTCACTAGCACAATTTAAATCTATATTCATGATATAATTCCAATTGGTAGTTAATTTAACAAGTTGCCTTGTTGCTAAAAGAATTACACGAAGACAAAATTGTTTCTGCGATTTGACAAGGAAACTAGTTGAATTTTCAGCTGTGAAAAATACGAGTGAACGAAGTTGATCCAATTGAAGTCTATTGGATGGTGATGAAAAGACAACAAGTTTAGTAACAATCTAAAAATAAAAGTATATTCAAAGATCAATATGAATTTTGCTCAACGAGGAACTTTTCGCACACGATAAGATGCAATACAGTCCTCTTACCACTGAAGTACAGTCAATTTTTCAAACAGCTAACAGAGATATAGTCATTTCTTTTATTTATTTCTGCATGATTGAATTTCTTTTTTCTCCTCATACAATGTTTGAGTTGTAAAAGAAACTCAAATACTGTGGTTAATAATATGAGAAAAAGATCAATTCAGATATACATATCAATAACTTAGAATATTTTTTCTCAATTCTGTTCGAATAATAAGATTTTCACATACATTTTGCAATTTCGTTCCAGCCCATTTTCTAAATTGAAGTTTCTTTATGGTCCCAAACTTTGACAAAACCTCAAAAATTTGTTCCGAATTATCAAGATAATCGCAAGTCCATTCAATTGATGATGTTGATAGCGTTTGTTTGAGTTTCATTGCAATAGAGTAATTGTGTATCTTTCGATGGAAAGGCAGAGATGCACGAGTAAAAATAAGAAGAGAATATTTCTTGGATATTGATGGTGTTCGTGAATGATAGTATGTTATAGGACATAAACGTTGCTCTTCAAGACAATGATCAATGTTGGCAACATCAAGCGGCCATTGCGAATAATGATATTTATTCCATTCATTTTCGAGTTCACCAGGAAAACGAAGTAGAAATCGAAAAGATGATGGACAAAGAGCAGGAAGATTTTTCTTTGACTCAAAATATTTTTGAAAATTGTCCAGACGATTAAGTGCTAAATTTTCAAAAAACAAGTCGTAATTTTTAGTTAGAAATTGAATCTAAATATTTGTTTATTAAACTTACAATTATCATGAATATCAATCAATATTAGTTGTTTGAGTAGAGGTAAATGAACGAATGAAAAGAAGATAAGAAGATCGTTCATTGACATGTAACTAAGTTTGAGAGAGCGTAAACGACTTGTTATATTGTTAATATTTATCATTTTTAAATCATTTTTGAGACGACGTTTAATAAAACTAATACTCAGATGATCAAGAATGGGTAATGATTGAACATCAAGAAGATTGAATAGATCATCTAATCTCTTGATATAGAGTTATATATAAACAGTATTTGGTAAATACATTCGTTTCCATTCATATTCTTTTGCATCATAACATTCTTTAATGTTGTCTAAAAAGAATTGAAACATATGAATATTTAATCAGATCAACGATATGATAATGTTCACGCTCTTTCGTTCCCCTTATATCAGTCTTTGATGCTCCTTGTTACTTAGATTATTTAGTGTATTGTTTTATCAATTTGGGGAAGAACGAATCTTTCTCTTAAGTTAAGAAGATGGAAATTATTTTCACAAACTTACCATCTTCAACATCAAATACCATACGATAAAATGATAACTCATGATCAGTAAAACCATTCACCACTTTATAATACGATGAACTATCCATAGGTGCATCTAATACGAAATGAATATCACGAAGTGTTGTCAACAATGGAATAAACAATTGTGATATTTTGATTTGTTTAGCAGCTTTCCCTGATATATACAATCGGCGAAGTGAAGGAAATAGATGTGAAAAAGTTTGATCTGAAAAAAATTGTTCTGGAGATTGATAATGGTTACAAAGTGCATCGCTAACAAGTGTTCCACAAAGACGAATTGTATCGATCGAAGAACGTAGAAATTGTGACCAAATATCTTTTCCTTCGATTAATTGAAACAGATCAGAAAAACATATTCTGTCACCAGGACATTGAGATGTATCGAGAACTGGGCGTGGAGTCATAGAAGAAAGTAAATCATTAATACGATGATTAAGACCAGCTAATGCTCTGTAAAGATCGATTGGCGAAAGAAAACTCATAAATAATAACCAAATTTCGTTCGGTAAATATTCAATAGATTTCATTGTTGTCATCATTGTATGTCGAAAAGCACTGTTAAAAAAGATATTTATTCTCTCTATTCAATTGTGAATCAACTATTCGTATTTATATACATCATCTATCCTTTTCAGAAACAACAGTCAAAAGAAAAATATATAATCGTCTGTTTTTCTGGACGGAATTATTTTCTACCGACATTTTTTTTTATTGGAAAAGATATTTGATTCAATTAAAGAAAACAATAAAATAATGAATATCATTTTATAAGGTTAGTTAGAAAATTTCTCCAAGGGATATCTGACTTATGAAGGGAAATCTGTACTAGTAGAAAAGTGATTTTGTTTCCTGAAATCATTCCTACTTATGTTTTTCGCCATATGTGTTCCTAAGTAGGGATTGAAATCACACGAAATCTTATTAAAAAAATCAGACAATAAGATACTTTATATGTGATTTAGAGATATCATCAGACGAAAAAACTTGTATAGATACGATCTTGTATGCCCTGACGTCTGTTTTTCTAACCTGTATAAAGAAAGAATGAAAAATCATTATAACAAACTATATTTACATTCTCTCTTTCTTTTTCTTGTGAATTTATTATTAGTCATAGACGACAAAAGAATATAGAAGAATAATTTTCTATTGCTCAGGCATTGTTATCTCCATGCTGGTCATTCACATATCTTCTATGCATAAGGACAAGCGAAAAATAATGAAATATATAATCAAATATATTAGGATGACTTTTTCTCATTTTGATATAAATGCACATATACACATGTTTCTTTTCTTTCTTTCTTCTTTCTTTATATTGCAAGCTGATGTAAAAGTAAATTTATCGAATTTTTTTATATCACCTTACTATTTGCTTTTAAATGATCGTTCCTTTTTCATTATACATATCTACATTTCAGATATTTTTTCCAAGAAAAATATTCGTTTAATAATATGACATTCTCATTAAATGCTATCTATGATGTCGGTATACAAAAATATGCTTATGCATCGACAGGTGAATTAGGAACCAAAGGATTGTCACCATGTGTAGCAATCATTATCGTGTTTTCAAATCATACTGTAATGATCGAACATCGAAGTGAAACTGAATTGTATGATGAAGAAGATGAATCCGACGCAACAGATTTATTTCATGATATTGTCTATAATATTCAAACAATTGAAAAACAACATTTAAATATTAGGTAAGTCACTTTTTACTTAAGTATTAATGAATACAGAACAGAATATTTTTTGGCCAGTATTTATTTGAGCAATAAAATTATTAGAATAAACACTATGTAAAATACAATTTAGCAATAATTCATGAGCAATAAAAAAATGTTATTTGAGCAATTTTATATTATTACATGAGCAATAATTAATTCATTAAATAGCAGTAATAAACTCATATGTTATCGATAAAAAAAGAAAAACTACATTATTTTTAGTTACATTCGATAATAAAAAAAGCGAAAAATGAACAATATAGTATATTAGCGTGTTAATAAAGCTTTTTATGTCTTAGATGGTCTGTTTCTTTTTTTTATATATCTCTATAAATAAATGTATTAGAGGTGTACTATGATCTTCGTGTATATGATGTTTATTTCTAAAAATTAAGAACCGCCCGGTTATCATACATGTAGATATATAGAGGGTGGCCTATAAGTAACACCCAGACAAGAAATGCAAGTATCTACACCAGATGTCGATAAAACTGGCCTGCGTTTTTACCAGCGATAGAGCATATTTAGAGTTTATATGCACAAAGATATGTCTAGAGAAACCCTTTGTTAAGTATCACTCTTGATGACAATATAAAAGTTGCATTTTTCATAGATTGAGAAAAAAACAATATACAAAGTGACACAACAATCACTTCGCCGAGCAAAACACAAGAATATCTCTGTTATGACTTGAGCCAACGAGCTAAATCTTTTAATCAATGATAGAGCCATGTTGAAGCTTTATAATCATAAAGAGATGTCTAGAGAAACTCTTTTGTTAAATGCACCATTTTTTTATCAGTGAAAAAGTAAATTTTTTGTGCTGAGATTAACAGTGATACTTAATAAAGGTCTTCACTAGGCATGCCTTTATAAATAAAAATTTTGAATATGCCTCTATCATCGGTAAAACTTCAGCTCATTTTGACGGCATCTGATGGAGATCCTTGTATTTCTTATCAGGATGTTTTTTTATAGATCATTCTGTATGTTTGAGATGACGAAATATGCAAGAAATAGCTTTGATACGAATGGAATATATATAAATGATCACATGAAAGAAGAAAATGAAGAATCCAAGAGAAAGAAATATGGGAATGTACCTGGTAGTAAGGAGTTGTATTCAGTTCTTTTCTGGGACTGGCCAGAAGATCATGGGTCATTCTATCACCTATAATACATAGGTCAGTCAAAAAGTTCTGACAACTGTTCAGAAATCCCTTATACGAAGCTTTGGGAAATTTCTTTCGGCATAGTCTGATAGAGAAAAAAATTCTGTATTTTTCTATGCTATTTGATCACAGTTTAGTTGCTATCATAATAATAAAACTTCAAAAACAGCTGTTTTTTTTCATGCATGACGGTTAAAGTGATTCCCATTTAGGAGGTATTTTTTGAATAACTTTTGATAGACAGAAGATAGAGACCTGCGGTTTTCACCGTTCGAAAGAGGAGATCAAGATGCATCGAATAATACCGTGCGAGTTATTAAACATGATCTTTTCAACGTTTTCAATTGATCCCTTTGAGAAAGACTACTCAGTGAGATGTTTACAGAGAGCTTCCAATTTTCAAGATGCAAATTCGAACCCTTCATGAAATATTTAGAAAGATGCACGATATTCAGATCGTCAGAGCCAGTTATTTAGGAATTATATGCTTCCTACTCCAAGTTCTAAGTGATTTTCCTGCCAATTTCTGTAAAAACTTTGTTTTTTAAAAACACACTTTTTTCAACATTTAGAAAATTCATTGAGCAAAGTTCAGACAACATGCTGAAAAAGTTTATAATAGACAGTTCGATGCGCCTTGATCTCCTCTTTCGAACGGCGAAAACTGCAGGTTTCTAACATCTTTGTATCAAAAGTTATTCAAAAAATATCCAGCTACTCTGGCTTGGATTTCTTTAACCGTCATGCATGAAAAAAACAGCTGTTTTTGAAGTTTTATTATTATGATAACAACTAAACTGAGATCAAATAGCATCGAAAAATACAGAATTTTTTTCTCTATCAGACTATGCCGAAAGAAATTTCCCAAAGCGTCTTATAAGCGATTTCTGAGCAGTTGTCAGAACTTTTTGACTGACCTATGTACTTAACTCTTATTCAAATATACATTTATGGAGCAATATTTGCACTTTCAGACTATGTGATTAGGACTGCATAAAAGTCATTGAAATCCGAAGACTTTTGAACAAAGTTATTCGAATTCATACATACAGGTCTGACCAAGTCCAAGTATAAATTTGAACGTTTTTAATTTAAAAACCTTCGGCTTTGAACGACTCCTGTACAGTTTTAATCACATAGTCTGCAAGACTAAATACTGCTTTACAAAGTTTGTATTTAAATAAACGTTCAATATTCGAAATGATAGAGTGGCTCGTAATCGCTTGTATAGGTCTAGAAAACCAAATTTAGCTTACTACCTAGCAAATAGAAAGACAACAAAAGGTGTAGATACATATCTATAAAAACAACGAGGCTGACAATACTCATGTACGGCACACAATAACTCTTTCTTATAGCATATCTTTCTATTCTGGTATAACAAAATGAATCATATCGCCTTTTTTTTTTTTATAAAACTTAGTTTTAAATAACATAAATTATTGCTCATTCTATATAATTATTGCTCGTCCGACATTATTATTGCCGATTCAATATATTTATTGCTAAATTTCGTTAATGCTCATTTCAATTCTTTTATTGCTCAATTAAATATAAATCATATTTTTTCCCGATCTAATTGTTTTTAATATGAAAGTTATTCGCCATTGAATTAATAAAATATTCAAAACAAGAAATATATCGTGATTTTACTCGTAAAACTTGGTAATCAATAGAAACTGTTCCTTTTAGTTTGTCCAAAAGTTATTCGAAAAGAGTATAAAAAAGAATTTATTTTGTTGATAATTTAGTTATGTTTTCATTATCGGTGGTTGTCATAGTGAAACACGAAAAAGTTTTCAAGATTCTTTGGTATTGGCCCGTGAAAAATTTCTTAATGAAGACAAACATGAATCGAATCCATTAAATAATCTATTATTACAATTGTATCGTGCTATAAAAGTTTTGAATATAAGTTGGTCAATAGAAGATACAAATGAATATTGCTTAAACGAACAATTTATCGATGTTTTAATTGCACATGAAGAAGCTGGTTGTTTTCATTTTTTTTTTATTCGACAATATGTTCATTTAGTTGATAATATTACAAAGCAGAAAACAGCAATTTGTTGCGGTTATCTTTGGTATAAATTGTTTGATGATAATGATACAAATGTAGAAAAAGATAATTTACCATTAATTAGTGCCAAATTCTATGTTGACAACGACATTGCTGAACAACATAAACAAGGTAAAATGTCAATTTTTTTACCAGTATATTCCTCAATATTTCTCTCATATTTTAACGTATTCAAGATTAGTACAAATTCGTTTTTGAACACAAAAAAAAAGATGTTTCTTTTCTTCTAATACTTTTAATTATTTATGAATGAATATTCTAATATATATTTTCCTTCATGACGTTTTAGAACAAAAGAATTATTTAATTCTTCATGATTCAATTGTGAAATTCAGTGAAAATGTCCAAAGTCTGGGAGCTGCACCGGTCCATACGGATGTTATTGATTTCACTAATTCAATCAATAGTATGTTTGATCGAATGGTCGAGTCGCCTCAAAAAGACGTTCTCATTAAAGATTTTTGAACAATTTTATTAATTATTTTATTCTTCTCAACTTAATCAAGCATTTCTTATTTTCAAACATACATTCGTATTCTTTTCTCATTTAAAAAACCATTTATTTACATTATGTGGATTTTTAGCATGCTTTAAAATAAGATTATTTATGGAAATTCTCAAGATTACATAATAATCTTATGTTGAAACTTGTTTCAGATAGTCTACTCTGATGTTTACACTAATCTAATCTTGTCTGACTTTTAATTAAACAAGTTTTTCAGCAAGGATTCGGAGATGAATATATTTCTTTCTATCATACAGACAATCAAATTAACAATGAAATTAGAAAGAAAATATTGAGTTTACACCTAAAGAATGCATGGTAAATTCTCTGAATGAAAACCTATATACATAATTTTACTATATCTTTATTGTTTTTTCGTTGAACATCATTCTCTGTAAAAACAATGAGTTTATTCCATGTTTGCGGACAAAAATATTGATGAATAATTTATAGAAAAGTAGAAATATTTTACTGTCACGTTTATGCAAAGGCAATTAAACGGAATATATAACCATACCTGAATTTGTTATTTCTTAAAATGAAATATAAAAATATCTCATTGTCTTTATATTTTTATTTAATGTTACCAGAATTTTAAATCATTCATGAAATTCGATATACAAGAAATAAAAAAAATCGAATTTTCTTGTAAATTTATGCGATGAGATATATAAGAGTAGAGCTATCGATCCATTCATGCTGATTAAATGATTGAAAAATTTATTAAAATCTACAGAGGATATAATGTATATAGTGAATGAGTTTTTAATGCCAGTTGGATAAAACTACAGATATGTAGACAATATGGTTTAAAATTTACTTATTGAGTTCTCGATGATATTTTCACAATTGGTAATATTATCACTTAATTTTTACGCTTCATTTGTTCTTTTCTAATTTTTACTATTTTCATAATAAACATTTTCTTATTTCTCGTGTGAATTAACCTTATATTCATACTGTTATATTTTACTCTGACTCAAAAAATACTTCATTTGACTCGAATAAACTCAAACAGAATGAATTTCTTTTATAAAAAAAAAAACATTTTTGAGTATATGTAAACGAAGATTGAGTTTAATAGTCGGCTTATATTAATTGTCATCCGTTTTGTTAGTTTGTTTTGTCGTCTTGATTACAGAAAAAAAGAAAGGTCACATATAGACAAAAATAATATGCAAATGAACAAACATTGTTCGTCGAGACAGTATAATCTTCTTTTTCTTTTTAGTCAATCATATCATTGCATTTACAAATGGGGTAAGAAATTATTTTTATCATAGAATTAAAAATATTACAAAAAAAAATAATTTAGATTAAGAATTGTTTCAATTAATAAATTATGTTTTTTAATAATTAGTTTTTGTATTCAAAGAATACATTCAAGTAAGTATTAAAAATATTTTTATGATTAAAAATTAATTATTTAAGATGTTCATCTTCAAAATTGGATAAATCCATGTGAACCAAATCCATGTCGAGCTGGAATATGTGAAATAACTTCTAAATTAAATTTTAAATGTCACTGTACTCCTGTAAGTTTTTTTCAACTATTTTTGTTATGATTTAATTTTTAAAAAAAAACAATAAAACTTAAAATAGTTTGTTTATGGTTTATTATGTGAAAAATTAAGTTATATTCAACGACCATGTGCAAGTAATCCATGTTATAATCAAGGTTTATGTTCACCAATAAATAATACTTTTACATGTCTTTGTTCATCACGACATGCAGGAAAATATTGTCAAGAAAATCTTGGACAATGTGCTTGTTTAAATGGAGGAACTTGTTATAATAGTAATTGAAATTATTTTGAATAATTAAATTTTTCTTCTTTTTTTTTTTGTATTATAGCATCAAATGATGGATATAAATGTTCATGTTCATTAATGTTTAGTGGACCATTTTGTGAATATGATTTTCGAAATAAAACATTTTGCAATTATTCTCCATGTAAAAATAATGGTACTTGTATATTAATTGATTCTCCATCAGGAATATGTTTATGTGAACCAGGATATAGTGGAGAATTTTGTGAAAAACGTATTCCTTTTTGTGAAGATAATCCATGTAGAAATAATGGTACATGTATACCATTATCTGGTGTTGATGGTCAATGTATTTGTCAAACGGGTTATTCAGGACGTTTATGTGAACAAACTCAACAAACATTTTGTTCATTAGATCTTTGTCGTAATGGATCAACTTGTGTTGTATTAAATCATACAGGTGATGGATTTTGTTTATGTCCACCAGATTATGCTGGACCTTATTGTGAATATATAACACCAACAGCATGTGAAAAATATTGTCAAAATAATCAAGGAAAATGTACATTAATTGATAATAAATATGGAAGATGTTTATGTCCAAAAGATGTAACTGGTCCTTATTGTGATACACCACTTCATCCATGTGCACCAAATCCATGTGGTTAGTTTTAAGAAAAAACAGATAATTATTTTATTTAAAATTAAACATTTATTTAGAAAATAATGGAATATGTGTACATGAAATATATAGTCAAACATATAAATGTTTATGTACATATGGTTATTCAGGTTTAAATTGTTCAGAAAATTTAAATCAATCATTTTGTTCATCAAATCCTTGTATGAATAATGGTACATGTTTACAATCACCAACAACAGCTGATGGTATATGTCGATGTGAAGAAGGTTATTCAGGAAATTTTTGTAATGAAATTCTTAAATGTGGAAATGAACAATGTCAATATCCCGAACAAATTTGTTTAGCTGATACATGTATTAATGTAACAGGTGAACTTTATTGTCTTTTACATGAATGTCAACATGGTGGAATATGTAATCCAATAAAACGACAATGTCAATGTGAAAAAGGTTTTGCTGGAAATCAATGTGAATTAAAAACATTATTTTGTGATCAAATAAATAATATTTGTCAAAATAATGGTACTTGTTTATCAACAGAAAATCGTTGTATTTGTACAAATTATTTTACTGGAAAATATTGTGAAATATCTATTCAATCTCATCATATTATAAAACATTTTATTTAACACATTTTTATTCTATATATATATATATATGGATTTTTTTTTTCTTCTTGTTATTAAGAAAGAAAATTAAAATAACACAATAATAATTCATCTTTTAAATACACGAGCTTATGTCCTCAATATTCAAAACGAATGTGATGAATGTGAAACGGTACTACTGTATCATAATTTCCTTCGATTAGAATTAAAATATATTGTAAACTACGAAAGTTAAATTGAATAAATCTTGTTAATACTTCAAAAACTAGAATGTATAGTCTTTATTTGACTTCACATGAATAGGAGACTGTGAGACAGTCCAAAATTCCGTTTGTCCCGTCCTGCATGATACTCAAGATGGAATAAAATAAAAAAATACATGATAAACTTTAATTTTTGTATTTCAAAAAAACTTTTTTTATATTTAGAGGAGCAATACAAACAAAGAAAGCAGGAAAAAAATGTTGTGATATGCACTAACATTCTATTTTGTTAGTTATTTTCCTTCAACTGCAGTTTTAAATTCCCAAACAAATCGCTATTATTTAGAATTTCCTTTAATGCTCGAGTATTTCAGTTGATAAATAACAAAATATTAATATTATCCATATCCAGATGTGTCTGTTATTCGGTATTATATTGACAATAGTATACCAAATGATAGTCAAAATGTCAAATGATGATATGCATAAACGTATTTCTATAGTTCGTATAAATAAATGTATTCTTCTTTAATTAAATGATTCCTGCTGTTTTCTTTTAATAAACAAGATACACGATATGAATAAGTTTAATGTATGATTTAAATAGAAAAAAAAATTTTATTTAAAAAACTAATATATTTTTGTAATTGTTTATAATAAAACATTTCATTATTATCTATTTAGATGATTATTGAATTCGATTCGAACATCTGTTTTTTTTTTACTATTAGTTTGTAATACGTATCTTTTTATTTATCCTTCTTGTGAACGTAAATTCTTTATCCATTTCATTCTACGTTTAGTAAAGCACGTGATTATATGAATTTATCTAATCGTCTATATTTATATATATACAGAATAGAAAAATGTAGATTTTTATATTAGTTCTGATGATTATTTGAAAATTTATTTCGATTGAACACGAGGCATTAACGATTAATAAAGTATCTTATATAAAATGATTTATTTCATTCATTTTGATTCCTAATATTAATACAGTTCGCTGATTATATTTCAATTTATAATATAAAATTTCTTTATTTTTTACATTGAATAATAATATATAAAGTAGTTTAATCTTTTCTATCGAATTAAATTTATGATGAATATTTGATAGATTATCAAACGAAAAAAAAATCATTTTGAAAGAATTTTCAGGATGATAGAACAACCTTTTATCACAAAGATAATGTTCTTTGAAAAAAAACTTATTCGGTCATAACTATCTTGGTAACAATCAAGAATATTCTTCATATGAAAAAAAAATATTCTTTTGACTAATTCATTATATAATCTAAGTATTTATGGAATTCAAAAAGAAGTAGATACTGTCCATAATTTGATCATCTAAATAAATAATGGTTTATGTCCTCTTACGAAACGATTTGATAACAAAATTTGCTCATGACCGAATCAATGAATTATATGATTGATTTAACAAAACAACATTTTTTCAAATTAAATGTCACCATAAACATCTTTATCAAATATAAAACTTTTTTTTTTCAAGGTCCAAAAACTGGGCACATTTCGTCAAGAACATAGTTACAAGGACATACATCACTATATGCATTATCTCTAAATATGTCAGGTAAGTATTATATTAAAACAAAAGATACAAAGTTTATATGATAAAAATTAGATAAAGAATAATTATTATTTTAAAAAACTTATCTTTTTTACATGTAGTAATTAATTAATACATATTAAAATTTAAATTAATTGCTGACATATCCGTATAGATTTGACCTTCTTTAGAGGTTGTTATTACATACATGCAATTGATGATTGATTTATATCTATGTAAATATTTTTTTTCTTCTTTATGTTGTTGTTGATAATCGTACGAATGAGAAAACCTAGGTGCCGTCTCCTACCAGTGTGTCATCGTCTTATCCTATCTACACTATTATCAACAACAGTAATACCGAAAAGAAAATACAATTTATATATATATAAATCAATCATCAATTGTGTGTGTGCATCAACAAGTACTGAAGAAGATTTATTGTATATCGAAATGTCAACAGTTAATTTGAATTTTAATAATAATTATTCATATGAATAAATCTATTTCAAAACTAAAATATATAAATATAACAGATCGAAATGGTCTTCGATATTTATGATTAGAAAGATTAACATCTCCCTTTTTCTATTTCTATTAGAATACAAATCATACAGCTGTTCTACTAAATATTCTATTACAGTAATAGAAATGATTTTGATCTGTATACATGACAGAAGTTACCATTTGTACAGATCTACAATTAATGATATTCGAGTTTTTATTGTATAATAAAATCTAAATATTTCATAATTATAAAAATAATCTTGAAAATTATTTAAATGATGATAGATTTGTTTGAATACGGTTTTAAAATTTTATTACTGCTTTTAATCAACGGTATGTGATAATGTTGTTTACTAAACGTCTAGGACTAATAATAAATGAAGCAACTAATGAAAGATATTGATAGAAAAACAGGATGAACAAAGTCAAACTTTAAAAGCATCATACACTGCACACAGGGATAAAATAAATGATAATAAAACAAGGAAAAACAAAATAATCCGAAATATACTGTTCTTCTTTTTTTTTGTTACTAAATAAATTTGATAATTGTTCATCCATACGATTTGTTTGTTCGATTCTTTTTTTTTACTGTTTTGTTGTTGTTTTTGATGCTTCACCAGTAGTACCAGACGCTATTGTTTGATTTTATTATTAAAAATATAAAAATAATTTTTTTTTATATTTATAAATATATAAAACTAACCTGTTTTTTCTGTTTTATCCGTTGAAACAGCAGAGGTTGCAGTTGATCTATATACACGAAAAAAAATTAAATTTTGAATAAATAAATAATAAATATATACTGAGTATTTTTCTCTTGAGGTGGTGTTGGTTGTCTTGCTTGTGATGGATGATATTGTTGTGGTTGTTGTTGAGCAATATTTTTTTGTAATTGTTCTTGAATGTTAGAATAAGAATCTCTTCCATAATAATCAACATGTCCAGCTTCCCATGCACGACGATGAGCAACAGAACCAGTTCGTACACCTTGATCATTTGTTAATGTACCATAACTGAATGAACCTCCAGTAAATTGAAGTCCACCTGCTTGACCCTAAATATAAAACAAAATAATTAATAAATAAAAATTTTGTGATCCGTATGGTTTGTCTACAAATGCAGATAAATCTGCACCGAGCTACAGAATATACGGTTCGTAGTTCGCACCAAATTGAAATATTCGGGAACATATGCTCATGCTTTACGATGTCACAGTAAGGAATATACTCCATGAATATTGGAGCTCCAATTAAAACTGTGTTGGTATTTTATATATAGATATCGACGAATCAATATTATATATAAAATACACCCATCGATTAGATTCGAACAGAAGAACTTATGATTACATGTATTCTAACCGAATCATTCATCTTCTTACATACAAAACACATGCAAAAAAAGGAAATTAAATATAAGAAAATTTATGCAAAAAAAAATATAAAGATAAAGCTTAAAGCAATTTATTCGAACCGTAGGATATTTTTGAATATTTTCTTTTGAAAAAAATGAAAAATTTTGTTTTTGATCATTATAATAAATATATTTTGATTGATTTTGATAAAAAATTTTTGTCTGTCCTTGTTTTATATGAAATATTCCTGATCGTGAATATATTTTATCTTCAGAAAATTTTTTTTTAAGATTTTCTCGTATTGTTATATCATTATATAAATCATCAATTATTAATGGAAATGATAAACTTCGTTCTTTAATTAGATTTTTATTTGAATTTAAAATCATTGAAGAAAATTTATTCATTATTGTATTATTTGACTAAATAAATTTTTGATTTTTTTTTTTCATTAAACTTATTTATTCTCTATGTAGGATTTCTTTTGCTTAAATCATAAAAATAATATATAATTTAAAACATGCTTTACCTCTCCATGACCTGTTTTGTTTGCGCCGGTTTGCTGAATAAATAAGGTGAACACAACATGCAGGATGCAAATAAACAAAATCAAAAAAAGAAAAATATCTAACCAACCTGATTATGTTTTGATAATTGTGGCCAAACTCTTTCATACATAATTCTCCACCAAGAAAGAAGAAATTCTCTTTGAATTTCATGTTGTCCACCTAAATTACCTGACAATTGTTCGTTTTGAGGATTATATGTTAATTGCCAAGGTTTTAATGCTCCAGCAAAATGAACAACACGAATATCATTGCGAAATCTATTGATTTATTTATTTAAAAAAAAAAAAAAGATCAAATAAATAAATAAAACTTACTGTGTAACTGCTGGAACATATGAATAAAAAGTATTTGATGTTACATTATAAGTAAATGGTAAATGACGTGATATATCGGATGAACGCCAATTAGAAAAAAATCCATTTAAAAGACCTTGATCACCACCTAGATAAAATAAGATAAAATTTAAAAACAAAAAATGTTTGATTTTGTTTTTTTTAGATAAAAACCATCAAATGAAGCTTCTTGTTGACTTGCAAAATGAAGTAAATTTCTAAATGTTTCTTTTGAAGGTTGATAAACAAAAACACCTGAATTAAAACAATCTGGCCAACCAGCATCAGGTGCAGCTGAAAATTCTTCACGTTGAAATAAATCATCTATATTTTGTAAAACAACACAATCAGCATCCAAAAAAACACATTTTGAATATTTTTCTAGAAGCCAACAGTTTATTTTTGTAAATGTAACACCAAGTTCAGGACGAGATAATAAACGTAAATGTTCTTCATCATGTGAATTTAATTCTTCAACAAGAACAACTTCATCAAAACTTGTTTCTAATGTTTGTCTAAAAAAATATTTAGAAAAAAGAAATTTTATTTTTAAATTTATTTTTTTAATTAACCTTAATAAATCAGATAAAGCTTTTGTTACCAAAACAACTAAACGTCGTTGTGTTCCAACTTTACGTAATGATTGAGCAACGACAAGAGCTCCAAGAGCATAACCATCGTTTGTGGCCAAAGTTACAAATGCTTCAGACGACATTATATCAATCAATACAACCAAATCTTTATTTATATAAAACAAAAAAAAACCAAACAATATAAAATTTTTTTTTATCGAACTTAAACAGAAGAAAAAAAACGATCATATAATCTCAATTTTATCGTTATATATGTCTATTCACTTGCCTGTATTTTAACCTGGATATGGTCACGCGCCGACCGCCTGGTTTCTGTACAATGTTATTTGACTACGTAATGGGGTCATGCGCATACATTCTCTCTCTTATGACAAATGCTCTAGAAACTAAAGATCCTTTAAAGATCTAAGATAAGATATATCATTATATTAAATGTTTTAAAAGGTTAACTAAGTGTATTTTTCTAAAAATGTACAAACTAAAATCAAGCAAATAAAATATTTCTCTATCTCTCTCCTTCTCATTGTATAAACAAACAATAACAAAAATGATACGCCGAAAATAGAATATGTTCGTAGAGGGCTCTTTTGTACTAAAAGAAGAGAAGAGATAAAATAATAACCTACTACAAGAAATAAATAAACAAGTATTTATTTACGAATTATATTTAGTATTATTTTATTTAATTTTAATAAATAATTTATATTATTTATTTAACAAAAAAAAAAAATTTTTTTTTATCTTGAATTATTTATTAAAGAAATATTATAGATGTCAGTAGATTTATTCATAGAGATTTAGGATATTTATTTCATTTGTTTGTTTGATAAAACCAATGGAATATATCATGAAGATTTATACATTGCATTGTCTATTAATTATCTGAAAAAATAAAATGTTGTAACTAATAAAACTTGTACTCTTAAAAAAAGTTATAGATTTTAGTCGGGATTATAGTTTCTTATGTTGATAAATAAAATAAAATCGTCTATAGCATGCATTTATTCCTATAATCTTATAAATAGATCAATTAAAAAGATTTTTACATAGAAAAATTAAGATAAAAGTTACAACATTATTATATCATATGTTCAATTTATCTAGTTTTATTTTCTCTACTTTTATTAGTTTCATTTTTATCATAAATAATCAAACTTAAAAATTAATCTAAAACAGTTCATGAGACTACATCAACATGTTTACAAGAATAGAAATCTGTGACTTTTTTTCAAAGCTAAAATTTTTTAAAAGTTTTAATAGTTTCGTATTCCAATTGTGTCTCAAATAATTGACATAAAGCACCATCTATTAAATTTTTCTAAAACTCTGACTAATATTATATTTATAGAAAATACTATATAAATTTCACTGATTTGAAATATATGTATAAATCTTTACAAAGAATTTTTTATAAATTGCATTAAAAACTAACCATTAAAAGACAAGCATTAATCAGTAAATCAAATCTTCGTTATCTTCAACAGTCATGATATAGAATGAAGAAATAAACTAACATTGAAGTACATCTTTAGTCAAAATTATAAAAATCGATGATAGGTTATACTCTTTCTTTTTTTTTTAATTATAACAATTTCTATTGGTTACACATAAAACTAATGTCCTCTTTTCAAAAAAAAAAACTCAAAAGACCGTTATTTGTATAAATATATAAATCGTTGTAAATAGAAAATTTTAATTACGTTCAATATTATAAAATAAATGAATAATACTTTTCATATTTAATTATTTATCTTTAGATACGAAATAAAAATGAATATCGAAACAAAATATATTCAATTAATTAAAAAAAGTCCATTACATTGGGAAATAGTTTTTAATCGACCAGAAAAATATAATGCAATAAGTACTGAAATGTATGAATATATAATAAAAATATTAGATGATGCATCAAAAGATGAACAATTAGTTCTTCTTTCAATAACTGGTAATGGAAAATTTTATTCATCTGGAACTGATTTAACTGATCCTGCAAAAGCTTTTGTAAGATTAGATATTTTTTTTTTTAATTTAATTTAATTAAAATTATTTTTCTATTCGAATAGTTGGCAGATGTAAATAATATTGAAACAGCAATGGAACAAGGAAAAAATCGAATAAAAAAATTTGTTGAAAGTTTTATAAATTTTCCAAAAATTGTTATTGCTTTTATTAATGGACCAGCTATTGGTATATCTGTATCAATATTAGGTTTATTTGATGGTGTTTATGCATCATCATCTTCAACATTTGCTTTACCATTTACACGTACAGCTCAATCAGCTGAAGGTTGTTCATCATATGTTTTTCCAAATTTAATGGGTTCACTTCATGCTAAAGAAATTCTTTTATTTGATAAAAAATTAACAGCTTATGAAGCACAACAACGAGGATTAGTTACACAAATTCTTAATGAAAATAATTTTCAACAAGAAAAAGAAAAAATTTGTCAAAAAATTTTATCATTACCAAAAGGAAGTTTATTATCAAGTAAAGCATTAATACAAAAATGGTATATTGATATACTTAAAAAAGTTAATATTGAAGAACTTAATAATTTACAACAACGATGGACAACTGAAGAATTTGCTGAAGCTATTATGAAATTTGTTAGTGGAAGAAAAAAATCAAATTTGTAATTTATAGTGATACAATATAATTGATCACATTCCTTTTTTTTATAAAATAAATTTTAGTTTTTCTTGAAAATAAATATTGAATAATTTTATCGATTAGATTATAATAAGAAAATATTAATATGAACTATGAACAAAAACTCAATGAATTTTTACTTCTTTATCATCGATAATTTAGTGATATAAATCTTATGAAGTCTAACTCGTGTTCAATTAAACACGAAATCAATTCATTAATTTGTATAAAATCAAACAAAAAAAAAAGAACAAATTTCTCTTCATACAATTTTTATTTTCATTTAAAAATATATTATACAAGAAAGTCCAAAGGTCGTATTACTATAAAACCCAATTGCATATTTATGTTGTAACTCAAGCAGAATAACTAATTTATTTTATCTGTAATAGAGACATACTTTGACTAAGAAAAACCCTTTTTAAATATCATTATTCTATTCAACAAAAACGAAAATTATTTATCAAATCAAAATTTTAGCAAGATGTATTTACTATACATAATGTTCTTTCTAATCTCTATCAATCTTTGTAGGACATCATATTTATACTATGTAAATTGTCAACATTGGATATAGATACAGCGAATAGAGAAAGAAATATATATGCATGAACGACATGTGATAATTAAGAGATCATTTGATAATATGCTCTTTGTTCTTCTCCCTATCTATGATAAAGTTAAATTATATTCTTATTGATGTTAACAGTAATATTTAAAAAGAAATTATCATTAATTATGTCTTTATGAACCGGATTTTTTCTGACAATATTTTGTTAAGACATTTACGAAATGAATATGTACTTTTTTTTTTATACCTATGACTTATTATCTCTTTTGTCAAATTATATTTAAAATCTTTCCCTATTTTTTTTTCATACGTAATTATATGAATATGCCTAGATTATTAAAACCTATCAATCATTCAACAAAAAAAACAAGATACTATCTGTCATGGTAAATTTCTCTTTCATTACTAAAACGATTATAAAAGCATACGAAATACGTAGAATCATCCATTGATGAGTATATGACATGATATTTTGACTAATATTATGCGTACTTGCTAAATAATGAAAAGGAGAAAAAAAAATGTAATTAAGTAAATATTAACGATATTATTCATCAAAACAATATGCATTTTTATTATTATGAAGTTAATCGAAATACTAATTGTAATTAAAAAAATTTTAAAATAATTTATTTCTTTTTTTTTTTTTTATTAAGAAAAAAGAAAGAAAAACGTGCTACATATATAAAGAAATAAAATGTATACATAAAAAAATATAAAAACAATAATATTTATTAGTTTTCCGTTACAGTTTTCCTTCTAACAGCTAATTCATCTTGACCTGTTCGAAAATCAAATTCTCGATGAAATGAACAATCAAGAGGTTCAGCTAACATTAATTCACATGTTGTATATATTGTCAAAGAATGAACACGACCACCAATTAATGCACCAGTTTCAGGATCAGCAAATTGACCCATTATATAATGAGATTCATGATCAAATGAACCTTGAAGTGATACAATTTCATATCCCTTTTTAGTTAATTGACGTGAGCCGAATGAACATTGTGCTAATGTACCAATACAACTTAAAATAAATAATGATTGAACACTAATCTCTTCCATTAAAGTATGAATAGTTGATATTAATTCAACACCAGGACCTAGACGAAGCGGATAGCATCTTATACTTGAATGTACTGGTGGTGCTACTTATTTAAAATAAATTATATTAAAATTTAAAATAAAAAAAAAAAAGAAAATTTAACTTACGACGAGTAACTTGTTTATTTGATTTTTTACTTCTACGAGAGAAGATACTACCAACTCTTTCCATTTTTGACGGCATGTTTATTTTGTATTGTAATAATCAAGTATGTTTTACTTATTCTATGCTTCACTAACTTATAACTGCAGTATTTATATATACTACTTAATCAAATAGACAATCAGGGCAAGTCATTTATCATTTTATTCAATCATATTCATGTAGTATAATACACGCCTTTTGTAAAGGTATTTTTCTATAATAAAAAAATAAATATTTAACGTCACATATTTTTATCAATAGTTTTTGAAAAGAATATTATTCATAAATATGAATGAAGGAACTACGATTATGAAAAGAATACCTTTCATTATAATTATATGACGTTAATTTGTAAATCAAACAATAGTTCAATATATGTATAATAAGATAAAAAAAGAAACATCTGTTTTATTGTAAATGAATATAATATTTTATTCTTTTGTGACATCAATAAGTAATATAATCTATTGTTTAAGTAAAAATGGTAAATATGTTCGTTGTTTATCAAATATACCTTTACATATTTTTAGATATAAAACAAAAGAATGATGTTTTTTTTTTTTTTCCTTTTTTTATTTGAATTGTTTCGTGATTGATATATTATGTATGATTATCGAAGGTAATCATGATATAAATCAAGATATAGTAAACTGCGTCATTAATCTTACAAGTGTCAACGAAAAAAACAAAATTTTATACAAAAAAAAAAAAATATATTTTGATCAATACAATAATATTATTCTGAATAAAATATGATTGAAAATATTCTTTTAATAAAAATTTTAATTTATTCCATTAAAATATAAAACTTTAGGACATTTCATTTCCTTAATAAAAATTTTTTTTTTTTTTTTTATTCATTATGAAGAAAAACATTATATTAACATCAAAGATTTTTTTTTTTTTTCTTAATAATATATATATATGATAATCATTTAATGGGTTATGATCATCAAACATCACCATTTACAACAAGAATTTTTTTAACATGTTATTGTTTATTTTTATTAGTTAATGTATTACTTCATTCAAATAATATTTATCAAATAAAAAAAGAAAAATTTAAATTAAAATATGATTTTCAAGCTATTTTATTAAGTATTATAAGTTTATCTATATTTTTAATAAGTTTTTTTGGTTTATGGTTTGCAAGAATTAGTATTCTTTGTTTTATTGCATTTTTATTTTCTATATTATTATTAATATCATTAATATCACTTTTATTAATTATATTAAATGTACTAAATATAGATTCAAAATATTCTCTTTATTTTGCTCATAATTATATATGGTTAATAAAATCCTCAACAATATTATTACGTATAATTAATTTAATATTTAGTTGTTTATTAAATTTACTTGCATTATGGGGTATATGTCATTTATGTTCATGTATTGAATATCGTCATCAATCATGGCCTTATCGAAAAAGAACATTACGAATATCCGAAACAATTATTTAATATATATATATATATATATGTATTATATTTAATTAAATATCGAACATGAACATAAGAAAAAAATATTCATTATTTTTTATTAGATTGAGAAGATGAATAGATAAAATAATATATTATAAATGCAATAATTAATACTATTATAATCAATATAATACCAATCTAAATTAACAAAAAAAAGATACAATAAATTCAAAAATAAATTAAATAAACCTTTATAAATAAATTCCATTTAGTTGATTTTTTATAAATTTTATAATCATCATCTGATTTATTAAATGAATCATCTGTTATATTAAATATTTTAATATAATCATTATTATCATAATAAAAAATTTCATCATTTGGTTTATTAATAATATAATTCTCATCATTTTTTATAATTTGAATTTGTGTTGGACATTTCGATCTTTCTTGATATTGTAAATATTTTGCTAAAACTAATCGTTCATTTTTATGTTGAATATTACATTGATATAAAATAGTTATTTGTTGAAATGGTTGCTTATCAACAATATCATTTTCAATAAATTGAATATGAGAACGAGATGAATTATACCATCGTTTTATTTCAATTTGTAATATATCAATACGTTCTTTTTTTCCACCTAATTTATTAAGCATATCTTTAGTAAGAAAATAATCTTTATTAAATGGATAAATTACATCAATTATAATCTAAATAAATAATTATTTTTTTCTTCTCATAAAAGAATATTTTTAATTTATATTTTAACCTCAAGCATACATAATTTTGAATCTCCATCAGCAAAAAAATTTTCAATTGAATGTCTATTTGATTGTTGTAATTCAATAAAAACAAGTAATTGATCATAAGTTGTAAAAGATAATTTAAGATAATGTAAATAACATGGTTCTTCTTGTATATGTGTATCAATTATTCTCCATGGATCTTTATAATCTGAACATTGATGATTAAAACATGTTTCAATACCATTATCTGTTTCAATTCTAACTGAACATTCATTTTTAATATTATAATTTATTTCTAATATTCCATTTATTTTATTAATAAATATTATTAAATTAAATAAAATCGAATAGATTATCATTATACAAGTACAAAAAAAAACAAAAATAAAATCGTACACAAATACAAATAATAACGCGCCTATTATGAACATTTGCTTTTTAGAGTTTCTATTAGTAGAGTTAAGTATTTGCGCATATGTGAAATGTTTTTTTGACCTTTGCCTGATATTCGAATTTTATATGCGAGGCGAATAAGTACATTTTATGCAGTTTAAATGTGAAGAAAAAAATAAAATTCTGATATATACTAATTTTACAAGAGAAAATGTAGAGTTAACAAAATTGGAATTTATCAATAAAAAAATATCTTTTAAGCGAAAGTTCAAATAAAATCTCGTCTAAAAATAATGAATATCACAGAATAATAATATTTATTTTCAAAGGTTTGAGGAATATAATCAATAATTAGTATGACAACCATTACTGTCCTCTACAGTGCGAAGACGAGACGAATACGAACTTAATGAAGCTAAAAAAAACCCAATATTTGTCAAAATATATGAAATGTATTTTTTTATGGTAACGATTGTAATGCATTTTTTAACTTATTTTTTTTATTATTATTACAATATTTCCAAATCAGATATTTATTATTTTGTAATATTATCAAAGAATTCTTTCCATACCAATACTAGAAAGCTGCCATAATCATTACTATTTATTATTATTAATAAAACCCATTTTTGACACACTCTAATTCGTTGTAGAATTTATTGTTATTGTTATTTGCAACCACAGCGTTAATCTCTTGGAAAAATATTTTTGGTAATCCTGTACCGACCATCATACGCTACAATTAACTTCATTGTAAAAATTGACAACTGATAATTAATATATAAATATATGTCTCGTATTGTATACTTATACACAGTAGCTATCATTTACCAATAATAATTTTTTTAATTATTTTCATTCGTTTAATTATAGATGAAAGAAATATTAATAGTGCCAAAGATAGTAATAGTTCTAATTCTGAAATAATATTATATCTTAAAATATCGTTTAGTAAACATCGAAATACCATGATAAAATGATAAAAATAAACATCATTTCACAGGAATTGATTAAGACAGGATTCGGCAAATCACCAAACAAGTCGACCGGAGACAAGTGTTTTTTAGCTCAAACGATAGATTTCATCGAGAAACTTATAAATTCAAAATATTACGATTTTCTGACGTACTTGTGAAAAAAAAGCTAAAATAATTTGTCTCTGTGCGGCTTGTTTGTTGATCTAATAAACCCTCTCTTAAACTAACCGTATATTAATCTGAATTTACGATTAAAACATCTATTTTGTGTATATGAATTCGTATTTAAATGTTCGTATGATTGATTTTCATTTTTATTTTGAATAAAACAAAAAAAGAAATCATAATTGATAATTGGACTAAACGACATTTTTCTCATTCATTTCAAAATTTAGTTCGGTTTAAGATTCAATATTCACTTTATTATACTTCATTCCAAACAAAACTGTTAAAAAATAATAAGATATTTGATAATTTAACCATAGAATTAAAAACAGACACGAATCACATTTTATATATGGTAATACAAACACACGATGTACTTGAGTTCTACCTTAGCAACTAAAATGTTTCATTATTTCTTCAGGCTCATCATTTTGATGAAAAGGTAAGCACAACACCAGATCTATCCTTAACAATATAACACGTTTCGAAAACTTAAATTAATAATTTCGTCGGATTTCATATTATTTGATATAGAAGAAAAGAAATTATTAGTATAATATGAATAACATAGTAAGAGATAAACTATAAAAGAAAATGACTCATTCACTGTTATGTTATCTAAAATATATGAGATATTTTGAAAATATTTTAATTTCGTTTTTAGAATGATCGAATATTATTCATGTTGTGCTGTACAGGTAGTTATTACTCATCAGAAATTAATATGACCATTTTTTGAGTAATCCAATCCAATATGATTCAAACCAATCTTTTACATGTAGATGGTGCCTATTGCGATTAAATACCTATTACATTTGCTATAGTATTTAGAAAAAGTTTCAAATATCATTTTTAAGAATCAAAGTGCAGGTTTAAAACTTGTAACAAATGAATAGCTTTTTATGAGAGGGAATGTACTTCGAAAAGCCTTATGTAGAGGCCACCAGAATAGTGCAGTATTGAAATACACATTCAGTGCCATAAAATATATTCTGAAGTTAACTTCTGATCAACGATTAAGTAACTTATTTGATACATTAGGATAATTATTTGTAATTAACTAATAATTTTATTTAATACTTTTTGAAATCAGAAAGTTGCACTAACAGTTTCTTTTAATAATTGACTAAAGGCCTTTGAGGTGAAGAAATCTGAATCTATAGAAAATTTGTCGATATTTGAAGTCTAATTTATTTCCGTAATAAGAAATCTATTTTCTATGGTTTAGTAAAGGTTTATAAAAATCTAAATATTACCTTAGAATAGATATCCTATGATTGAAAAAAATGAATTACTCTTATTCTAACTATGTTCTTAAAAGCACTACAGCATCTTTTCAATATAATTTTATGCATGATGCCCCCATTTACCTTCTTAAACATTGAATTAAATCAGAGCTGTTGTTATTATTCTATCGAATGCATTTAGTCTCACAATATCACAGTTTTTGATACTAAAATACCTTGCAAATTCCTGTCATTCAATAATACTTCCAAAGAAAAACATGCTTTCTTAGCAATACTTTTATGACGATGATGTTGAGGGTGTAATAACTGACTTATATTTTGTCAATATTTATTTTATATTATTCACAATCGCGTATGATATTTTTAAATAACTCTTACTTTTTTTGAAAAAGAATAATCAGATGTAACTGATACTACAGGTTGAAAGAAAATTTATCTTTACATGCTTTTTCTGCTTTTTTTTATATTGTTATCGATAAGAATTTTGTCGTTCGTTTGTTGTCTGACATTCTCTCTTTAGTTTATTTCTTATAATTCGTTTACGAATATCAAATTTTCTTTTTTACATCAAATATACTGTTGTCACGATATTGAATACGTCATACTCCTACCTTTTTTCTGATTATATCATGCAAGTCTAGTAAACTTTTGTCATAGATATAGAGTGAATTTGCCCTTTTCGTTTAAATAAAATGACTAGTGAGGATAGGAGTAAATTAAAGGATTCTTTTTGAATATTTCTATTTCAGATTAAATATAGTTATCAAACTTCATTGGTCTTTAATTTGTATTGTTAGTTGTTTATTCGACGAAGCAGTTCATTAATATGTAAGTATTACTATTATAATGATCGATAGAATAGATACTGCATTTTGAGAACGTTTCATTCAATTTTAATCTGAACTAAACTTAATAGAAAGATCTATTGCTTGTTTTGTGAAACACAATCTAAAAAAACTATCGAAGGATTATAGGAAAAAAAACTTCGGATTCATCACCCACATTCTCCATTCTTCGTCACAAACGTGACCAAAATCTTCGAAACGCTTTTCTTCATCACAGACGTATTGATAAACTGTTTCATTTACGGTATGAGCAGTTCGATTGTGTTTCATATTTCAAACCCTATCGGGATTTCACTAACAGTTTTATGAAATAATCAAAGAACTGAACAAAAAGAATTAACCTTCGAACATGAAAATTGAAAAAAAAAATGCGTTCAGATTCATAAATGTGTGTAGATCAGATTACAGTTTGTTTTTTTCTCGTTTATTGGATTTTAACCAATCAAATTGCAGTCTGGTTTATCTCTGTTATCGTAAGGACAAAATATGGCGTTATTTGAGGTGTATGAGAGAGTATGTCGAATAAATTTTGATGCACCTAAACAACAGTATATTTCATCCTTGTAATTAGATCTATAACAGTTTCAGTTCGAAAGAACTGATGTATAGAGTTGTCATAACCCTGCATACAATAGTAAATAAAACCCTTCTTGAATTCTAATTGGCTGATATAAAATTAGATTTGAGCACGATTTTTCCTACTACTATTGAAATAAAAACCGGTTTAAACTACTGTTCATTTAAAATGGGTAAGTTGGTGATGAAAAACTGGTGATAATCGTCAACATTCATCCCTAATTATGCGACTCCATTTATATTAACTTCATGAGTTTTTTGGAGGACTCCCCACGACACCTAACTTTTGGAACTTTTTCAATCGTTCCGGAACTATGATAAAGGTTTCAAAAGAAAGGTTCGTAGTCAGTGCTGGTTTTCTGGCCTAAACTTTCTCAAAATCGTAGTGTTACTGACGTCAATTTCATGTTTATTATAAGAAAGCTCATTCAATTTAGACATCTATCAAACTTGGTAAATTTTTTCTGGATGGAAGACATTCGATACTTTACTTTTACTCATTCCATAAAAGACAGCAAGCAATTACGAGTTAAATAACTCAAGAGTATCAAGAACTGCTTAATAATTGAAAATAGCTCTTTATTTTCTAACAAGACGAGAAAGATTTTTTAAAATTTTATACTACTTTTCTATGACATTAAGCTATAGACCAATTGCTTGGACTGGAATTATTTTAGGATAGATAAAGCGAGAGAAAATTCGTAGAATTTGTATGAAATGACAAACTTTTCTCTCAAACTATAACCGATAAATGCATAAAAGTTATTGCGAAATTTATAGAAAACTGTGATCGTTAAAACTTAGAACGAACATGTCCTAATTCGATGCTCCATCCATATTTCTTCGCATATATTTTTCAATATTCTGCAGAGTTATTCCCATTCTTCTCAGAAATTCAACGATAGATATTACAATAAATTTACGCAATGATCTATAGCTGATTCATCGATATCCTTTGCAGTTATACGTTATAAATTGCATGTATAGACGATAAAAATTTATATATATGACTAGGATTATTTTAACACTTTTTTGTGTAATACAGACATCATTTTAATATTATTTTATGTAATAAATAATTTTTCTTACTAGAATAGACGTAAAATACAATTGAAAATTTATTGATAATATGGCAACGTCTCATAAGATGTTTTATTCAGAAGGTGTTATCAATATACATTATCCATATGATGATATTCAAACACTTCTTTTAACTCGATTATCAAGATCACGTGAAGAATTTCCTGCTCATTTCTCAAAACCAATTTATGTACTAGCTGTTGTTGATAATAGTGAAAGAAATCAATTAAAACATTTACTAAGAAAAGAACACAAAGATCATAAAGGAGAACGTATTATACTTATTCCATATAATTTTGGAAATTCACGTTGGATTGGAATTCTATTAGAATTTCGTGTTAATGGTCATATTAAACGTGCCGAATATATTGATCCAATTAATCGAATTGATATTGTTCCTGACATAATACAAAATCAATTTACTAGAGTTTATATTGATAACCTTCTACAAATACGAAATTTACTAAAACACAATGATCCAAGGTATAGTACAACATTAACTGTAGAAAATTTATTAATAGCAGCTGAAAATATTCAAATATCTGACATTCATAATGATTTAAGAATTTATGAATTAGAACGTAAACTAAGTGCAGAATTGAGAACATTACATATTTCAGAAATAAGAAAATTACCAGAAAAAATAGAGCAAACAAAAGAACAAATTCAAGCCTATCAAAAAGTCAAGAGAACACGAGAAACAACAAATGAAATAGAACATTTACATAAATTAGAAGGTTTACATATACTTTACAAAGAAATCGAACATTTAAAATTATTTAATAAGATTTGGCAAGAAAATCTTAAAACAAAACATTTTGATTTAAAACAACATTTAAGTAATAATTTATCAAAGTTAGGTATTCAAGATGTAACCATGTTACAGGAAAAAATAAAACAAGTAGAACAACAAGTAAACACATATATAGAAAATGGAAAAAGAAAAGAGGCTAATAAAGAAATAGCATATTTGCGCGAATTGGAAGAATTACAAAGAGCTAGCGAAGAATTTGATCGTTTAAAGTCAGTTGTATCTGATTCAGAAATGACCGATAGATTAGAAGAAATTTCAACAATACCTATTAATAATATTGATATTAATGATAAAATAAGAAAAAAAGATGATCTTAAAAATCTAAATGATGAATTAATCAATATGCCTTCATGTGCAGAAAAAAGTATCATAGAACTTATGATATATTTTGAAGATCATATACATTCACAGGAACAAAATTCAGTAGTAAATTCATTATTACATACACTAAAAGAACAGATTAATAGGCAAGAATTATCTTCTGAAGAAATTCAAAATATTTTTCAAAATTTAAATGAATCTATACATAAAAATGATAATTTATCTACAGTAAAAATTCTTTCACAACTCTTAAACAAAATTAGACCTTTGAATTTACAAGAAATACAAAGATTATTAGGTAAAGCAGAAAAGGCAGCTGATTTAATTCGTGATAAAGATATTATTTTATTAGTAGGAGAAACTGGAAGTGGAAAATCTACTACAATTCAATTTCTTGCTGGTTCAACTATGCAAATGACTCGAATTGAAGTTTCTCCTGGAAAATTTTTAGATCATATTGAAGCAGTAACACCTATCTTAAATCCTCAATTAAAAAACATTACGAATAGTCCATTAAACAGATCAGAAACTCAATCTATTGTACCTGTTACAATACAATTGAAAGAAATATTCGGTAGTTCAGAAAATGAAGTTATGATTTTATGTGATACTCCAAGTTTTAGTAGTACAACAGAAGCAGAAATCGATATTGTAAATAGTCTGGAAGTTATTGAAGCTCTTAAAGGATGTAGATCTATTAAAATACTTGCTTTATCCAGCTATAATAGTCGAGATAATCAAGGACAAGACATTCAAAAATTAGCACATATATTAGTTAAAATAATCAATGGAATACAAGATAAACTTCATGCAGTAGTTTATGCTTTTACAAAATATCCTCCAAAAACAGATATTCATGCATTACTATTACATATTCAACAATCGACAATTAATAAAAATTCAGATAATGCTTTTATGACTATATTGTCAGATATGATTAATAAAACAGTAAATAGCGCACATATTATTGATCCTATTCGTAGTAATCGTAAAATATTAATCGAAGCATTACAACGTATTCATGGTATTCAATATCCAGGAGAAATTTTTCGATATTCTATGAATAAAGAAACACAAATATCGATTATAAAACAAATTGAAAAAGATAAATTAAATATTATATCTGCAATGAAAAATAAAGATAATGAACTTATTAAATATTATTTAGATAATTTAAAATTATTTAAAGATTTAATACGTCAAAATATAGCTCGAGATACTTATGAAGATTCTATACGTTTAATAATCGAAAATATTGATAATTATACAAAAGATATAATGAAAAAATTTAATAATAATTTAGATAATCAAAATGGTTTTCAAGAACAAAATATTCATGATTATAAAATATATCTTCAATATATAAAACATGCTCAAATATTAAACGAACATTTAAGATCAAATTTAATCTCACCTGAAGCATTTATACAAAATATTGATTTAGAACTTAAGAAAAGAAATTTTCTATTAGAAAAAGAAGATTTACATAGTCCATTAATTAAAATTTATTTAGATAATTTTTATATATTAAAAAAATCTTTTCAAGAATTTGAATTACATTATAATAATACTTGTAAGATACTATTACAACGTTATAATGAATTAATAGAATCAATTCGAATATCTATTTTATCTAATAATTTTAAATATGTTACTGATAATATTCTTTTTATATATAAATCATTAGATTATTTTCAAAATCATTTAAATATACAAATTGAAGAAAAATATTTAAATATTATGAAATATCTTTTACAATATTTAAATAGTTTTTCTGATAAAATAGATCCAATATTAGTAAAAATACAATTAAATAATAATGATATTGAAATTCTTAGAAATTCTATAGAAATTTTAAGAATAGCAATAGAAAATACTTCATTACAAGATCGTATTTATACATATAGAGAATTCATAAGACAGAAAAATAATATAGATCGTATTTATAAAGAAAATTTCAAAGATTTAAATGATATTCATAATGAATTTATTGAAAAAATTCTTAAATATTTTAATGAAATAAATATACGAATTGAAGATCGATTTAAAAAACTTGGTCAACATGCTTTAGAAGATATTGAAAAATTAGTTGATAATATAGAAACTATTCGTATAATACCTGAGATTGAATCAAAAATAGCTGGAATATATTATCGAATTATTGAAAATATACGTGAATATATTCAACAATTACAAAAAGATATTGAACAATCAATTATTAATATTGATCAACAATCAAATATTAATAATTATCGATATCTTACAAGTTTAATATCACGTTTAAAAAATGCTAAATGGATTAATCGTATTAATCCAGGTGCATATGATAATTTAATGTCTCGTATTACAGAAGAATTAGTTCATTATGCAAATCAATTAGAAAATCGTTTAATAAAATTAGATTTTACATTAAAATATCCTGAAAATGTTTCAATAGCATATGAAATAATTGAAAAATTTGAATCATTAAATATTTTAGAATATTCTATACCTCAACTTGAAAAATATAGAATAAAAAGTTTTCATCGTTTTGTTCAAGTTATACAAGATGTTTTTGATTATATTCAAAAATTTTTTAATTTACAAGATGAAAGTGTTTATCAAATAAAACAAGAATTAAAAGAACTTGAACAAATAAAACGTGATTATGATAATTTACATCCAGCTCGTATTTATTTACGTAATCAAGAATATTTAGATATTGATAAACTTAATCAAAATATTGAAGATTTTAAAATAAAACAAAAACTAGATAGTATAGAACGTCTTGAATCAATAAAAAAACAATATGATTTATTAATGAAAACACATCATAATGATTCTTTTGAACAAATAAATTTTTTACGAGAAAAAGGACAAAATAATGGAGAATCACTTAATCAAACTATTTCTGAAAAACGTAGAATTCTTATTCAACTCGAAAGAAATAAACAAAATTATGATTTTAACGAGAAATTAGATGCTTCAACAGCAAATAAAGCATTAATATATATAGAACATTGTGAAAAAGTCAATTACGAACGTATTAAAGAAACAGTTAATGATACTAATAGAAATTTACAAAAATATTTAAGAGAATATGGAGATTTTATTAATCAAGAAATAAGTAGAAAATTTAAACAAATAAGTAATATTCATACCGAAGGAGATATTTTTCAATTATCTCTTGATTTAGAAATGCGTTTACAAGAATTATCTTCTCTTACAAAATTTAAACATGTTCTAGAATCTATTAATGGATCAGAAAAAATCGAATATTGGCAAAAAATATTTTTCGATTATCATCGTACTATAACTAATAAAATGGAAGAATGTAAAATTAATGAAAATAATAAACAACTAAAAGATCTTTTAGTTATTACACAAGCATTAAGATGTTTAGATATATTCTGCGCTAATGTATTTCATAACAATGGTTTTGAATCCTTATATAGACAATATCAAGTAGAAATAACAAAAGGTTCTAAAGCAGCATATAAAACTCTATTAGAATATATATCAAAAGAAGATTATGCAAATACACATATAGCACTTATTGATATTGATGATAATCCATTAAGTGCAAAAGAATTAGCACAAATTAAGCATGATTTACAATCTTCTCTAAATAAATTAATGAAAGATACAAAAAGTATGACTAATTGGTTAGATGGAAAAATTGAAAGAGAAGAAAATAATCGAAGTCAAATAAGAGAAATTAAAGAAAATATTGATAAAATTCGTATTGCTTTCAGTAAACACAATATAATTAATTTCCTTGATAATAAAATAAAAAATGATCTTGAAAATTTTGATAATGATATAAATGATATTTTATCTCGAATTATATTAAAAGGACTTGAATCTATTGAAGCTTTTATAGATGTAGATAATTTTTCTGAAGCTGAACAAGGTATGGAAAATCTTAGTAGAGTACAACGTGAATTATCAGGTTATTGTACATCAAATTCTGTTATTAAAAAAAGTCAACAATTAAGAGAAAGATTAACTAATATAATTAATCAAATATTAGAATATCGAGATTTTACAGATATTAATAAATATTGTAATGATCCACCTAAAGATCTTTTAATGAAATTAAAACTAGTTGCATCACATGGTAATGCAAAATATAGTCAAGCTTATACATCAATGTTAGCTAAAATTAGATTTAATTTTAATCGAGCTATAGACGATGCACGTAATACATCTATAGATCAACGTTCAGAAAAAATTCGATCATTAAATTATGCTTTATATTTTTTACCAGAAGAATTACAAGTTCCATTTAAATCACAACTTGAAAGTTTAACAAAATTATTTACAGATGAAGAAAAAATCTATACACGTCAATTAGATGAATTATTTAAAATTGAAGATGAAAATAATCATACAATTAATAAATTAGGTCAACTTGCTCAACAATATAGTCAACAAAATATGACAGAACTTTTTCAAACATTACATGAAAAAATTTTAAAAAAACTTTATCAACATCGATTAAATATTGAAAATTCATTAGATAATCAAGATATGCAATCTGCTATAGCTATTATAAAAATAATTGAAAAATATAGAGAATCTTTAGGATATTATATTCCAGAAATCGAAGGAGTTTATAATAGTATTTGTCATTTAATAATTAAATCTTTTGAAAATTCTTGTGAAATACTTTCTAATATATCTACAGAAGAACAAACACAGATTGTTGAAAAAGCTTTTACTAATACCATTATTTTTCTCGATTTTTCTAATACATTAGATAAACAAATAATTGAAAATGTTTTGCATAAATGTATCGATGGATATAAAAAAATTTCTCAATATTTATATGAAAATTCTGAAAAATATAAAATTGTTCTTAATGATATTAATATAAATGAATTATATAAAGTTATAATTTTATCAAAACGTTGGGATAATCTTTTACAAAAAATCAATCAATGTCAATCGAAACATAATTTAATAAAAAAATTCTTACAAGATATTTCATATATTATTTCTTATAATGATATGATTTATCAATTAGAAAAAGAAATTGAAAAATTAACTATTAATATAAATACTGAATTTATTAATGATAATACAATTAAATTTGAAAAAATTCGAGATGAATTTTTTAATAATCTTAGTAAATCATTTAATATATTAAATGAAATTTATATAAAATTTAAAGATATTTTTTCATTTAAATTCGATATAAAAAAATTAGAAGAAGATTTAAAAAAGAAAGTTGAAAAATTAGGTGAACAACTTATTACAATATCATCAAAACGTGAACTTTCTTTACGAGATTCTGATCATATTCGTATATATTATAATCATCTTATATCATTTAATAAATATATACATTTATCTGGACTTAATATTCAATATTATTTACAAACTTCTGAAGAAAATATTTATGAAAAAATAAGATTATTACGTAAAGAAATTTTAAATTCAAATTCAAATATAATTAAAGTTAGTGAATTATTAATAGAAATGAAATTTTTATCTGAAAATTTATTAATGTTTGATAAGAAAATCAATGAAGAAATTGATGAAGTATTACGTATATATAAAGAAAAACAAGGTATTTCATCTATATCACAATTAAGTATTATATTAGAAAAAACAGATATAGGTAATAGATTAATAAGTGAACATTCAAGTTTAGCTGGAGAAGATTTAAGAAAACGAAGAGAAAAAATGCAAAAACAAGATGATCTTGAATATATTCTAAATGCATTAAAAGGAGATGATATTGATAAAGATATTTTATGTACATGTTATTATATATTCAGAGAAAAATATGATGAATTATTATCTATTGGTTTAACTTCATTTAATCAAAAAAATGAAATTGAACCAAATCTAGATATATTAGTTACTCAAACAAAACTTCTTATAGGAACAGTATCTCAAAATTTAAATTCTATTAATTGGAATAAATCATTTAAAAATAATATTCCAGAATTATTAGCATATATATTTGCTATATGGACTTTAAAACATACTCAACATTATAATGAAATGCGTGGTATTGAAGCTTCACGAGCTTATTTATTAATGCCACATGTTGGACAAATTATATCTATATTTCGTATACTTGGTATTGGTTATGAAAATAATTCTATAATTAAAGGATATAATATAAATTTAAAAGGAAAAATTTCAGATGATTTAATTAATAATTTAGTTGAAATAGGTACAGGAGAAGGTAAATCTGTTGTTATGGCTGTAACTGCTTGTGTATTTGCTTTAATTGGTATTGATGTTAATTGTTCATGTTATAGTGAAGTTTTAAGTTTAAGAGATAAAAATGATTTTTCAAATGTTTTTCAAATACTTGAAATAGAAGAACGTATTGAATATGGAACATTTAATAAATTATGTGAACAATTATTAAATGAACAATGTGATGTAAGAGAAAATGTACGTTATATGATATTAAATAATAAAAATCGTTTAGATCAAAATCGAATTAAAAAACAAAAACGTTTAAAAGTATTATTAATTGATGAAGTTGATGTTTTTTTAAGTGATAAATATTATGGTGGAATGTATACACCTTCTGTATATATAAAAGATCCATTAATTAAAATATTATTAGATACACTTTGGCAAAATAAGACAACATTAAAAAATTTTAATACTATAAAAACAACAATAGCATATAAAAATTGTATAACACAATATAGTAATTGGTCATTTCTTTTTGATGAAGCTATTAAAGATATGTTACTTTCTTTAAAATCATTTCGATCATCAACATATATTATACAAAATGATAGAATTGTTTATATTGAAGGTGAATCAGTTGCAGATAATGTTGTTTGTGGTTATGATACTATTTGGGCATATTATTATGAAAATGAAAAGGGTAATATTAGTGAAAATAGTTTAAATAATAATGTTGGTATTATTGTTAATTGTGGAATATTTTCTTATGCTGAAATGCCACATGATTTTGCTTATATAACAGGTGTAACAGGAACATTAACAACACTTGCACAATCAGAAAAAGATATATTAGAAACAGTATATTCTGTATATAAAAATACATATATACCATCTGTATTTGGAAAAAGTAATCGAAATTATAATTCAACTAATGATGTACGTGTCGTAGATGAATCAGAATATTTCATGACAATTCGAGGTGAAATTGATGTTATATGTAATGCAAATCGTGCAATACTTGTATTTTTTGAATCAGAAAATCGATTAATGGAATTTTATAATTCAACTGAATTATTTTCTATTAAAGAAAATATACAAATAATAACAGAAAAAGTATCTGTAAAAGATAGAGAATTTTGTATTAAACGTGCAGCAACAGAAGGTAGAATAACATTATTAACACGTATATTTGGACGAGGAACAGATTTTATTTGTCGTAATCAACAATTATTAGCTAATGGAGGTATTCATGTTCTTCAAACATTTTTTTCAGAAGAATTATCTGAAGAATATCAAATAATGGGTAGAGGAGCTCGACAAGGTGATCGTGGTTCATATAGAATGATTTTATTAGATTCAGATTTAGAATGGGTTATTGGTTCTAATTGGAAAAAAGAACTTCCTAAAATCTCCGGTTCTATACTTTATAAAACTTTAAATACAGCTCGTAATGCGCGTTATGAAAGTAAATGTGGTGCAAAAAAATTAAGTATTGAACAATGTAAAAATGAACATGAATCATCAAAAAATTTTATGAATGCATTAATAAAAGGAGATATAGATATTGTAAAACGTTTTTTATTTGAACAAAATCGAGGAGCAAATTTAATGACAACATCTTCACGTACTGTTTTACTTATGGATGCAACAGGTTCTATGTCAAGTTTATTATCAGCAGCAAAAGAAACAGTTTGTACTATGTTTGAACGTGCATCAGCTATTTTAGATGAACAAGGTATTTCGAATAATGCATTTCAAATGCAATTTGCTATATATAGAAATTATAATTCACGAGAAAATAAAATTTTACAAGTTTCATCTTGGGAAACAAAAGGTAATCATTTAAGAGCATTTATGAATACAATTAGTTCGGAAGGTGGTTTAGGAGAAGAAGCTATTGAAATTGGTTTATGGCATGCAGTTAGAGAAAGTCAAACAGATGAGTCAATATCTCAAGTTATTTTAATAGGAGATGCACCAACAAATACTCAAGAACAAGTTCATCGAAAACGAGCACGTTTCGGAGAATCATATTGGAATAAAACTATATTTCATAAACCAACATATTATGAATATGAATTACAAAAATTAATAGATAAAAATATTCCTGTTCATACATTTTATCTTGATAATAGTGCTAGAAATAATTTTCAAAAAATTGCAAATGAAACAGGAGGACGTTGTGAGAAACTAAATATTAATTCTTCTGAAGGTGCTGAATATCTTACTGATTATGTAACAGAAGAAATTCTTAGAAAAACAGCTGGTGCTCAAGGAGATTCTGCTGTTGAATTATATAGAAGAACATATGTTAGAACATCATTCATATTTTAAAAACTATAGATTAAATTTTATTGTTTCTTCTCGTTCGGTTCTCTTGATTGTTTCTTATTTATTTAAGAATATAATCTCTTAACATCAAACTTGCTCTATATCTATATCTGCACTTATAGTTAGCGTCCTTTCTCATACATTTCTTATCGTTTTTCTCTTTTTATTTTTTGTGACACTATCTTCTATGTTCACTGCTTTTTTTTTATTGTATTTATTCCAACTAACTAATTTTTTGTTTTTATGTTCAAAATATATAAGATATTTTCTTTTTATTTTGTATGTTTAATATTACTCTTGAACTTTTATGAAAAATAAAATTAATTCAATTATTTTCTATACCAAGATTTATGCATATTCAAAATGATAGAAATCAGAAAACTTTATGCGAGAAGGTAAGTGTGACTTTCCTCAGTGGCTAAAGAGCTATTGGCTCCATTTTTAATGTGTAAGTTAAAGGAATTTTTAAATAGAAAAATTCTATGCAGAAATTTGAAAATATAATTTTGTTGACATTGTCAGGCTTTCCACGATGAATTATTGTCAACCATCTGAAACATCATAATTCGTCATACCAGAGTAGGAAACTTTTCCTAGAACGAAAGCGTTCTATTTCACGTCACCTTCGCTAAATAACATTGAGTCATATTGATACCGTGATTCTTCTCATTTCATGCTTGAAAACATGCTGCTATCTGACGTTTACGATCGTATTTCGACGTATTCGAAATGAAGTTGTTGACAATATTAATATTGTAAAAAGGTAATTTTTAGACATTTTTCGATATATCATAAACAGTCATTGCAATGTCATCCTACTTCATCACATACTCCTGTTTACGAACTGTTATATTTCATCGAAACTATAGAAGAAATCCACTAAGATTTCCATGCTGAATCTGAAAAAAATTATTTCCAAAAGATGGAAAAATTTATAAAGTGGAGAAAATTACTTATTTCCAAAAAGATGCATTTTTCGATCGGAAGGAGCTATTTGCTATGGTAAAAAAGTAGATTTTCGTAACCGGTAGCTAAAATTCTATCGAATGACGTAAAAGAAATGGAAAAAAAATCTTCACTTGAAATTTGCGTTGCCGGCATCTTACTAATGGGCTGATTGCCATAGAAAAAATCTCAGTACTACATTGATTCTCACGTATGAATAAAAACTTGTCAAAATGCTCAATCAACAAACATATTGTTCGATACAGCTATTTGCCTTTTCCGGTTCTCAAGTAAACAAAAAATCAATTATATTTTTATTTCAAATTAAATCTTATTAATGTTCTGTCTATCAATGCCACACAAACTAGATCATGACTGTGAATATTTTCTTATTAAATTAAATCATAATTCCTCCATACCATACAAAACTCTTTCATCAACACATTTCCTTCGCGATCTTTGGTCACCATAATTCCACCTTTCTCTGCTCCAGCTTTCAAATATAATGGCGTTCCGTCAGGTGAAGCTTCAAGGAATGTAGATGCATTCAATTTTTTAGCTTCCTTAAGTACCATAGTCAATAATCGTAGTCCAATACCCTTTCTCTGATGATCCTCTGAGACGTTCATTCCGCGAATATATACATATGGTGTACCAGGGGGAATATATTGCTGTGCTTGTGTTGCCCAATCAGCATAGCAAAAATCAAAATTATGAAGAAACGTCATTATCATTTCGAGTTGTTCAGTAGTATAGTCATCATATCCAATTAAAGCTTTCTGTTCAGAAGACAATTCGTGATTTTCTGCGTCTTGCGGTACAAAGGATGCTGATCTATATCTACCAATTGAAGCACCTACAATTTTGTCATTGATTGTTGCTACGTATGCTATATCATTCATTACTAGCGCTTCTTTGTGCCAATATTCGAATACCAGCTCTCGATTTAACTGACCTTTTGGAAGAAGATAATCGTAGAATGGAAATGAAAGGGAAAATGAATCCACTAAGAGTGAATTTATGCCTTTTGCATCGTTTATTGTTGCGCGTCTAATGAGAACTTCTGAATCAGTGGTAGTCGTCATTTTTCTGCTTGCTTTCAGTGATTGTGTAGTTGAAGGTTGTCAAAATGGAGCAGAACCTACATAAATTAAACAATTATAGTTGTAAGCGAATAAGAATTGAAAAGAATAGGACAAAAAGGCTTATTCTATCATCAGAGAAGGTGATAATGTCCGTTTTCCTACGAATAAGGTGGTCATGAATATTGCAACTAGCTCATATCTCAAGGTACATATAACAGCATGTACACATGTACTCTATTGGAGTGAAAAAAAAAGAAAATGCTATGCTGTTCTACTCAGAATCAGAGTAAGCTGATAGATGAAAAAAGAGAACTGAAGAATCTGCATTAGAAACAAATAAAATATGATTGTGGTGAATGAAAGAGAGATGATATTGGCGATATTTGCACAAAGAGAACAGAAAGGATAACGACTACTTATCCTGTGTATGAAGAATGTTCGTTCCTTCCATTGTGTCGCACGTTCGCATAGTATCGCGTAAAACAGTCGTTTCTTTTCTGTTCTGTTTATTTTCTTATTTATCATGTTCTTCTCCTCAAGCAGATGCATGCAACATAACTCTTTCGTTCTTCTCTAATCCACTTTACTTGTTAGTAGTTGACACTTTCTCTCCTTCTTCTCTGTTCACAAGGTTGTCTTGCTTGTCGATTTTTCATTCTTCTGAATGCAACATGTGCTCAATATTCAGTAAATATGAGAAGCCTCTTCTATTCGTTTCTTTTTTATATTTTCTCTAACTCAAATGATCAAATAAAAAAAGAATAGAGAAATATAGAAAAAAGAAAAAAAAAAGCAAATTACATAAGTATAAAATACTTTGAAGAAATAAGTGAAGACACGTGCACCTTCACACTATAACAGTATACATTAGCTTTATTTGCTCTTTTATCCTGCCTCTATCTCGCATGCATCCTGTTTAATACATACTACAGAGAACTGGAAGATACAACGTTAGCCAAGCTAATATTACCAAGCAAATAACGGTACCATTCAGAAGTAGAAGAGTGCAATATCAATAGTTTTTGTAACAATATTGTAATAATATAATTACCTTTTTTTTCTCATTAAAATTCTCGGATGTTTATAATATAAAGAGAATATATTGATTCTTTTTATTATATTATCGAGAATGATTTATGTAAATTTACATAAAAAAAAACAATAAGATGAATAAGTATATGATTATTTTTATTTATTATAATAACATATATTTAATTATACGATTGCTTCCCCAATCAGCTACATACAAATTGAGATGTGTATCAACAGCTATACTTATTGGATTATTCAATCCACTAGTAACAATGGGTATTCCAATAAGTGAATTAGGACAAAACATAATAATTCTACCACCATTAACAGAATCGATTGTATACATATTTTTATATTTATCAAATGTAACACATTTAGGATTATTCAATAGTGTTTCATTCGATCCTGAAACACCACATACACCTGCAACAACTGTACCAATTGAACTTCCTGGTAACCATTTAGTAATACAATGACTACCTTGATTTGGTATGTAAAGTGTACCTGTTACTGGATCAACATAAAAAGCTGTTGGAATATTCAACTGATTTTGAGCATTTCCTTGAACACCAGTACCTGCTACAAGTACACCATATGTTGCATTTGGAGACCATTTTGTAACACGTGCATTATTATAATCAGATACATAAACATTATTTGCAAGATCAATACCAAGACCAAATATTTGTCCGAATAGATTATTTGTTGATCCTAATGTTCCATTACCAGCTATAGTACGGCCAATTAAAGAACCATTATCAAAATATTGAATACGATAATTACCAGTATCTGCAACATATACATTATCATTTTTATCAACACAAACTTCAATTGGCTTCTTCAATTGTGTAGCATTCGATCCTACACCTTGTCCACCAGCAACTAATATTCCACTTGTTGCATTTGGAAGCCATTTTAAAATTCGATTATTATCTGTATCAGCTATATATAAAATATCACTATCAGCAGCAATAAATAGTCCATATGGATGATATATTTGATTTAAATTTGTACCACTACTAGCAAATGTTATTCCTGTTGAATTCCACTCTGGTAAATAGCCTATAGTAAAAAAAATTGAGACATTTTCATTTTTAATTAAATTTTAAGTACTAACATTGAAAAGACGAGGTTGTTGTAGATTTCATTATGGTACTTGTTGGAACTATTCAATAAAAATAGAATTATAAGATGATTAATAAAGTTTTGTGAAAATATATATTCTGTCTAATGAACGAGAATAGTTCATTTAAACGAATGACTATATTATCAAAAAAAAAAAACAAAATGAATTACTTTCATTTGTAGTTTGTAATAAATCGGATTCTTTAAATAAAAATGTCGAATTAACATTTATACGTATCATAGATTTTGATAAATAATTTGTAAATAATAAACATGTATTATTATTTTTATAACAATTAAAAGCTTCATAATTTATTGAAATATTTGAGAAAAATGCGTAACACATACATTCATAACATGTACCACTATACAAAAAAACATTTGTTAAATTCGAAGAAATATATGCTGCATTATTTATATAATTTATACGTTTTGCATCATTAGCTATAATCAATATAAAAAATAATAACAATATAGTTCGTACCATTGTAATAGAATTTTTTTAAATAATATCAAATAGAATATGAAGATTGACTTTCTTTAGAATAAATATATAGAAGATAAATTGTTCATCACTTTTTTTTTCTTTAAATGTACTTCAATTGACAGACGTTCATACTTATAAAAATATTTCAAATGAATTAAAAGTAAGAAATAAAATTATATTTTTACGAATAGTTGAAGTAATAAATGAATAGATTTCAAATTAATGCTATGATAAACAAAACAAAAATAATGGTGTTTTTAGTACTTATATAATCTACTTATAAATAATGTAAGATCAAAAGAAATATTTTTTCCTAATTGCCAGAAAAAGACAAAAATGTCCTCTTTATAAAAACAAATAAAACTACTTATAAAAAGATGAACAGTTCAAGTAATTCAATTGAAGAAAAATGTATTGTTTCGTTTAAACTGATCTTATGTTGGAGAACACGTGACGTTCAGGCCATTTTTATCATGTGTTACACGTGGATTTTTATAGATAGAATGTATAATATCCCAATTATCACATGTTAAAGTTCAATTGTAAACTCTTTGTGCGTTACATTGAAGAAACTTTATTTTCTTCATGTTTATCGAATTTTATCAAAAAAAACTAACAATCATGTAGAAGATAATCACAATCAATTAACTAAATACATTGAAATTTTTGAGTCTGGACAAATTATATTCAGTTTTTTGAAGAAGTAATAATGATTTAAGTTGAGTAGGAACAAGCTTAACAATGCAGAGAAAATTCCATTCTCGTTATTATTGATATATTAACATATTCGATGAAATTCACAAGAATGATTTTAATTATAAACTTTAACAAAGTTATATGTGCATATATATTTCGTTGGTTGTTTTCATATAATAATTATTCACTTGATTTTATAATGCAAGTCTTTTTTTCATTTTGTTGTCAGTTTTATCATTCTTCTTCGATTCTATTTAGTAAACATTATTCCTTAAATGGTCAAAAAAATAATAATCTACAATTGATAAATGGCTATTTCAGTATGTTTTAATAAGTTTCAAAGTTTATCGTAAAATTGTCGTTTATATATATAATAGGCCAAATGAACGTGATTTATTATTTATTATTATATGCAAACAATTGTTGTTATTATCAAGGTAACTATTTTATTTCTTATCTTTAAGAAATTTTAACTTTATAAAACTCATAACTATGATAAATATATCGAGTACTTCAATTCTTATGAACATAGTTTGTTGAAAATGATTTATGACGTTTTGTTCGACTGGCGTCACGAAGATTCTCTTTTCTATTTTTTTTTCATTCTACTCTATTCTAGGTACTGTCAGTCGCGCTGTAGACATTAACGAGCAAGAATATATATATATATCACCGTTAACATCGAAAAGATTTTATAATTGTTTTCTTTCTTTTATTTATAAAAAACATTTAAGCTTTCATTTAATCATTAAATCAAACTGTTCGTGTTATTCGTATTTAATAAAGAAATACAATAAGTGCACAATAGTGTTCTTTCTTATTATATGATATTTTTTCTTTTAATAGATTTTGATATAAAAATAAATTGAATATGAATCAATCGTTTGACCTTTATATCTTAATCAAGTTCGCTCGCACACGTGATCAACAAATCAATGAAAATAGTTTAAATTTCCCTATTAAATTAAAATTTGTGGAATTTACTAAAAAAAGCAAAAAGATCAAATAAGAGATTAAACATGTGATGAAGATGATAATATTTTTCAAAAAATATTTCTTGATTTTCTACCAACATCTCAATGTTCTAATGGTCTTTATCGACTTCAACTATCGTTAAAAGATAGTCAAAAAATTAAATTTAAAAGTAGACAACCGACCCACATCAATCGATACGGTTATCCGTATTTTCACAGTATACGATCGTTTACAGATCGTAATTCCATTATGATAGAGCCGTATATCTGCGTCAGATCATACGGTCCTTTTATGCGCCGTAAACAGAAACTATGCGGATCGTAGCGTTCAATCCGGAGATGACTTTAAACATCAATAGAAAAATTGATATGATAAAATTACCAAGAGACAGAACATTTTATATTAATCGCGATGATAATCAAAATAATTCTGATTCTAATGATACAAATGATTCTAATCGATCGATGCCATATGACGATGAAACAATTAAGAACTGTTCTTCAATGATTTATTTAAAAAAAAAATTTTTTCTATGGATTTTTTTAAAATACGAATTTTCTACAAGAAAATAAGCAAGTAACGCTCGTCTAAAGACTCGCTCAGCTCTTTCTCGTAGAAATCGTGTTTCTAAACTACCATCAAGCTATCCATTTATAAAATTAAAAAAATCGAAGTCAGATTCAACTTCCTGGATATCACCTACCTTTGACCAAACTTCATAAAAACAAATGTTTCTTGTCAAAAATTTGTCGTTTATTTAAAAAATTGAGCTATAAAAAAATTTTTAGAAAACTGATTTCAGATTTGAATTCCTTGTCCTCGATTACCCTTCGGTCAACTCTGATAAAAATTTTTTTTTTGTACAAAAAAGTGGTTCTTTGTGTATAAATATGGATCGAAAAAAAATTTTAAAAAACTAACATCAGATTCGAGCTTCTTCACCCCGATTACCCTTCGCTCAACCCTTATAAAAAAATTTGTTTTTGCAGAAAAAGTGATCCTTTGTGTAAAGAAATGGATCCGAAAAAAAGTTTTAAAAAACTGACCTCAGATTTGAACTCCCCACCCTCGGTTACCCATTGGTCAAATTTTATAGAAAATATTAATAAAATGTTTCTTTGACCTTTTGCGGACATACAAGCAAGCAAACAATTTATGTTTCTAAGACTCTTCCCTACGAGAAAGAGAATAGTTTAATCTTTTGATTTTTCGAAATCATATAGATTTTAATTGCCATCTGATGATCTGCGTTGTTACAGTGAAATCTAGATCATGGTAGCTGATCGCTCACTCTCACCCTCACACCCTTACCTCCCTTCTTCATGAATATATTTGAGTACTACATATAAATTTTCCTTCAAAAATTTGTTATACTGGTACTAGCCACTTAATAATCTATATCAATAATAGTGAAAAACTATTTAATTTTGTGGTAATTTGTCTCACTCTCACCCCTTAAATCACTAGCAGTTGACAAGATTCAATAATCGTCTATCACAACGCATTTTGCTAGCTTGTGATTGTATTCATACCCGCAACATCACCCTGATCTTTTGGATGATTAGAACAGAATCTCTATATTGGAATTCTACAAATGCCGTCTGATGAGATCCTTCAGCAAGGTCAAAATCGCGATCACGGTATGCTTTTTAGACTCACACCCTTATCCATGTCTGGTAGAAGCAGTCCTAGAGATGGACAAGAAATATGATTGATTTCTCTCTAAGTCTTTTACATTATGCTTGATAAAATTAAAAATCCATGAAGGATTTCTGTTTGATTTTGATTTTGTTATTTTTGTGGAGTTTATTCTTATTAATGCTTATTTTTTTTAGACAAATATGTCAGTCTGACCTTGTGCAGTTGAACAATACTTGCTCATAAGCGGACAATTTCCTGCTTTTGGGGGAATTGTCCAATTTTTTTATTTTTAATAAGATAAAACAGCTACACAAAATAATGTTAAAGATCATAGTGAATAATTCCATACAGCATACACCGCTTTCCTGGGAGGAGTTTTAGTTTTCTTTTTTTGTTTTCTAAGTCATCCATAGACAGTTTTCAGATGCACTGAATCCAAAACTATTTCTAGGAAAGTGGTATAAACCCTAAGGAACTACTTAAAACTGATTGTTCTTCATGGTAGTTTTTATTTAACTAATTTGTTTTTTGCTGATCCTTCTTTCTTGATATGAGTATCCAAATCAATTGCATCGGATAAACGATAATTTGCTGATACCATGGTCACATCTCGTAAGCAACGAAGATCGTCAGGTGCACTAAATAACATAAAATAAGATTATACCATAGATGATTATACATATCCTCGCAAAAACTTGTAGTAACGGTGTTTAACCCTTTACGGCCGGCTACCAGAAGATAGCAAGCGAAAAATTCTTCTTCTATATATTCTTTCCCTCTAAGGTGTGGAGGTTACGAAATTCCATCGTGGAGTTTAAGGAACTGATATTGAGCCAAATGCCAACATGTTGCTTTTTGGCAACATTCGGCCGTAAGGGTACAAAAAGTTGGAAAAAGTCAATTATTTCTCATCGATGAAAGACCAATAGTCTGCTGTTAGTTTTAGTCCAGACCGTGAGACAAAAGCATATTTTGTTCATTTGCGCACTTCTTACAGCTCTGATGTGAGATATATACCCATAATACTAAAAAACTTTCCGAAATACTGCAAATTTCACCTATTTTCCTTAATGAAGCCCACAAAGTCAGCGAGATTTTAACAAGATTGTTAATGTTTTATAATAGTCTGGGTATGAATACTATGATTTGCTGTAAATCTCGTTAGAATATCGCTGAGTCTGCGGGCTTCATTAAGGAAAATAGGTGAAATTTGCAGTATTTCGGAAAGTTTTTTAGTATTATGGGTATATATCTCACATCAGAGCTGTAAGAAGTGCGCAAATGAACAAAATATGCTTTTGTCTCACGGTCTGGACTAAAACTAACAGCAGACTATTGGTCTTTCATCGATGAGAAATAATTGACTTTTTCCAACTTTTTGTACCCTTACGGCCGAATGTTGCCAAAAAGCAACATTCTTGTACTCTGTTATTCGAGTAAACTGAATGGTTCATTTTATTGGTATAATAGTTAATGGAGCTAGAGAGAAAAATTAACCACTAGTTAGTTCTCTCATCAAATGTTCGAACAAATGGAAAACACATCATTTCGATTCGAGGGCTATTTTGGGTCGTGGTGGGAGAATTCATTCCTCGCGTCAATAATAGCTTTCTCCTTTCTTGAAAAGGCATAGGTTTGTCCTAAAATTCACGTCAGTAATTATCAAGTCGCTTAAGGAACTATATGTCATCACTTTAAAATAAATTCAAAGATGATACTGGCAAAATGTTGCCAAATGGTAACATCCGGCCGTAAAGGGTTAAAATGATAGATATTTTTCAATACAATACTAGCTTCGAAAAGAAAGAAAAAACAAATAGCTTTTTTTGTATATCATTCTCTCCATTTCACTTATCACATTTATATGTATATCGAATAAGACTGCAAGGTCAGCGCCTAAATCTCTATTTTCTATGCATGATAAATATATTTTAACTGAGACCTTTCAGATAGCTAATTTATTACATATAAGTTTTTTCTATTGGGATAAATATAAACTACTAGCGGTAATACCCGGTGTTGCTCGGGAAATCTATATACTGTAAACTTATTATATCAGAAAACGACAGAAGGCATATAGAGGACGTGCTTGAGATTTTTTATATATGATTACTATATGCCCCGCTGTGCACACACTTACATTCATACATAAATCGGTCAATTCAGCAAATAGTATGTGAATGTGAGTGTCTTTTTTTACTCATGTCAACTGTCATACTATACGAACACTCGCTGGAAAAAAGGTGACACTAAGGAGTGGATAATCTCTCAATAGTAGCAAATACTCTAAAGTCTTTGAAAGATCAGCAGGTATCGAGATCTATTTTTTGGGATTTATTCGGATTTTTTAATAAATCCCCATACATCTTAAAATAAATTCCACATAACTCCTATTGAGGGTGAGGGGAGTGCGGGGGATGGGGAGCAAGAGTGAGGGTGCGCTGAAATACTAATACAGCTATATAGTCTCAACAAATCCTTAGTAAATAAATGAATCCTAATAAATCCCACAGAAGAAATAATTTCCAAAAAAGTAAATCCCGGTATGCCCTCACAAAAGGAGGGGCAAACATTCTGTTCAGGTGAAATTTTAAGTGAAAAACCATCCCAAAACCTTCCTCTGAACCTAGGGAAGTATTGTGGAAAATTTGGTGACGCTAGCTTTTACCGAGACTGAATTGTAAGCGAACAGACAAACTTTCTTCTTTATATATATAGATTATTAGTACTTAGAAATATAGCAATCTGAATCTAATTTTAAAATAAATCTATATCTAATATAGGATCAATTTATGTCTAATTAAGAAAATAATATATCTAGTTTTAAAATTTATTCATATCTAGTTTATTAAGTGACACTACCTAATAACACAAAGTTGTATCTAATTAATAATTAAAGTAACAGAAAAAAATAAAGATACAATTATCAATTATAACAAAAAACACAGAAAAAAAGAAAACTAATGCACAATTAATGCATTTTTAGTTTTAGCCGGGTGCTCTCATCTTCTTAGCTGAGTTAATAATATCACCAGCATCACTATCGTCATCCGTTGCTTCTTCTATGTAAATTGGTACGATATCATCATCTGATAATGCTGCTGCCATTTTTTTAATGGTATATCTTTTTATATTCTTTAAACTAACTTTTTTCTTATCACTTGTCGTCATTCCTAGTTCATGTATACTCTTTCAACTAATTGATAAGTACTAATCAATTATAGATTACGTACAAATTAATTAGATAATTCGATAAATTGATTGATAGTTATTTGTTAAAAGAGATAATATATTAAAATTAAAAGACAGAATATTTTTTAATTCAGAAATTTATTTGATTTAAAAGATGTTTAATTAAAAAATTAGATTAAACTATTTTTTAACAGTATTCTTTCACCAAAATAGATACTACTGGATTAACTTAGGAAGTATTCATATAATTTAGATACAGATTGCTATATTTTTAGGTATTACATTAAATGCATGCATTTTCTGTTCGTTGTTTATTATTAAGTAAGCTATAATATTTAAAGTTTTATGGAATTATTTCAATTATTTATTGGTATGGAATTAATAGAAAATTAATAAATTGAAATAAAATAAAGATAAAAATTAATTAATTATAATAATATAATCTGTTAACTTTTAATAAATAAATCTTTGTGACATGTCGATAAACAAAATTGTATCTTGATCAATTTTTAATGATGTGAAAACATTGAATTTTTCTTTTCTTTGACATATATTGAATGACAGTGGTACGACCAGACGGTGATACTGGTAGAAGAATTGATTATTGATTTTCTTCCTCCGTCCCACTATCATATGATATTTGTCAATAAAGATAAGAATAAAGAAAAATTCAACGTTTTCACATCATTAAATGTCTGATGAAGATAAACTTCGTTTATTGGAATGTAACAAAGATCTATCTGTTTTAATTTAACATATTATTTTATTATTTATTATAATTAACTAATTTTTATTTTTATTTTATTTCAATTTATTGATTTTGTATTAATTCGGTACCAACAAATAATTGAAATAATTCCTGAAAACTTTAAGTACAATAATCTGCTTAATAATAAACAACGACGAGAGAAAACTTATATTCAATAAATTATGACCTACATATTAATTCGTAACGCATTTTTAGATAGTTGTAGCAATGATATAATTCATGACACTTTCTTCCAATGTTTTTATCTATACAACTTACCATTTACATGCGTTGACAGCTTCTTGTGTAAGTACAATATTAATATGCGCATGACAATCTTCAGGTTTTAACCTATTTGAACTAGTTTGTGACTGCCAATATCCAAAATTAATAAAAATGCGTTCAATTGGTGATTTTTGTAACTTAAGACTTTTTTTGATATAATCAGTTACTTGACTAACAGCTTCCCACGCTTCCGTTGTTTGCACCCAATATTCATTATTATAATGTTTTAGTGGGGAAAGTATTATAATTCGTTCTCTGCGGCAACGTACAGCAGCACAATATATTTTGGTTGCTTTGATGCAATGACATTTGCACACAAAAAATTTGCATTCACATTCGTGTAACTTATGCAAATTTTTGCATCTTTGTTGATACATTGACTGTTTAGAACCATCCTTTGACTGCTCAAATATAACCCGTTCCGCGTAGTCTATGAACTTCTTTCGACTTTCGGGATTTTTCTTCCCATAATTTTTATAACATCTGATACCATCTCTGCGCAAAAGAATATTCCACTGGGAAAAATTTTTATCTGCCACAAGTAATTCAATAGTAGAATTGACATTCCACAATTCGCTGTCGTTCTTTAATTCTTGTTTTTTTGCTTCATGGATCAGCCATTTGCAAGCATCAGCACGAATATTTGGTCGTTCCATAGATGAGCACATATCCAAATCTTTGACGTATACAATTTCTAGGATACATAAAATTAATTTTAATCGTTTTAAAATGTCTTTTTGTGTTTACCTGGACCATTAACAATCACAGGACCATCTACTGCAAATAAAAAAAGTTATTTTCAATTAGAAGATGTTAAGCTCACAAGATTTCTCATGCGGAGTGTTGAATATTTGACCATTTACTACAAAACGGTATCGAAAGACAATACTTCATAAAATATATCACAAAAAGCCATAAAATTCTATGCCTTTAATCTCAAAATTATATACAATTTCGATTTAATTTGTATGTGAGAATCTCATTAGTTTTTATAAAATCATACAATGATAGCTGTAAAAAGTATGTACATTTTAACTTTTTTACACATACAGAAATTGTAAAGAAAAGAATTGTTTAGGCTTGGTACTTATATGAATCTTATTGCCAATGATTGCAAACAATCATTACTAGCAATAATGATATAAATATTTAGCCTGAACAACTCTGTTCTTTACAATTTCTATATATGTAGAAAAAGAAAAATGTACATGCATGCTTTTTACGGCCCTCACTGTATCATTTGTCGAGTTACCTTCTTCTCGTTCAACAGTTTTGCTCAATTTGAAGAGACCCTCGTACAGGCTATTGCTTGATTGTGAATCAACGTTGCACACCAAATAATCTATCATTTTCTTGTAGAATGGATCTGTTGATCGTGAATTGACGCAACATGTCATAAAGTCTATCCATGCACCATCTAAATGCTCAAACCATGTTAAATTAATCTTTTCGATGAAAAATATCTTACCCCTGGCCCATTGACTTTTTTCTAAATCCGGCAGCTCACCGAATGCTTCTATTCCAACTAAAAGAGAACAAGGAAACAGTCTAACATACTTACTTATATTGTATTAGTTATCTCTTACGTTGAGTGTCCGCTACTGTTGGAATGAATGAATAGTTTCCTTCATCATCGTCATTCAAAAGTTCACAGCATTTAGCCATATTCAATTATTGTTTGTATAAATACCTAAAAACTAATCAGTTATTGGTATAAACAAATTGGAAAATACGAATTGTATCTAAAATGATAAGAATGAAATAAAGTAAAGTGAAATAAATTGAAAAACTTACTTGATTTCCTAAAATTAAAAAAATTATTTTTGGTTATTCATAGAGTAACTATTCTATAATAAGAACTGAAACCTTTGAATTACCAATAGATGCAAAAGTTCTTGGATCTATGCTGAGAAATTCGAATTTTCATTTTCAAGATCTAGGATTAACGATTTCAGAAGATTTGTATATAAACGACCTATATTTAAATGACGAAGTGTATGGTACCTTTCGTTTCAAAAATTAAAGAGTCAAAAGTTCTTGAAATAGATGAAAAATCTTCGCATATTTGATGATTTGCCGGTTCCGATTTCACTTACTTGACCGTTTGTTTTTTTTTGCATTAACATCGCAAAATTAAATATTTCCCAACAGAGATGGACGGGGTGCGGTGTGACACCGCCCCGCCCCGCCCCGTCCCGCCGGCGGGGCGGTGCAGAAACTTGGCGGGGCGGGGCGGTGGCGGTGCGCTGCGAAATTTCGCGGTTTCCCCGCCTCTTGATAATATTGAGTCTTTTAAGATTTTTTTCTTTAATTTTTGCTTTTCTATTTCGAAACTTCATCTCAATAGATAGAGTAGAATATAAACAATAGCATGACAATAAGACATTTAAATATCTCCACCCCTATTCATTTAAATGAACTCAGCTTTTGGTTGGTAGTAGAACTCTGTTCAAAATTTTTTTCTATTGGAATAATGAAAGTATAAATCTTGCACTGTTAAATATTTTAGTTGATGTCAAGAAAGCAGTTTTGCTAGTTATCGAGAAAGGAAAATATATATGAAATATTGTGTAGATGATTTTCAGTTTTTATTTAACAGAATAACTTTAAAACTTTCAAATAAATCTCCTGAATGATGCTATATGGATGTACAGAAAAATTTCTCAACCAGTCAATTTAAAAGGTTGCAATTAAAATATTTCGACTTTTCAGACATGAAGTATCGAGTTTTGCTGATTGTCAACTGAATAATCAAAGGCTTTTGAATACAAATTTTAGTTATTAGGCACAAGTTTTAGCATTCACAATACCTAGCATAGTAAATTTTCTATATGTACATCAATGTGGTATGTAGAAGATTTGCATGAATTTTTTCAAGTCATTCTATCACATGACAACTGAAATTCCTCTACGCAATATTTTATATGTATTTTTCTTACTTGACAACTAGTGATGTTGCTTTCTTGACGTCAACTAAAATATTTACCAGTAGGATTTACTTATATTATTCGGATGGAAAAATTTAAGTAGACTATTACTACCAATCAAAAATGAGCCCATTTAAATAAACAGAAGCATAGATACTTAAATTTCTTGTTGTCGTATTACTATTTCTGGATTATCCTTTATTTAAATAATGTCTTCTCATCTGAATAAATATAATATCTGGTAGGCCAGAAAAATCAGCCAAACTTTATTTTGTATTTTATTGCGTATGGTCTCAAACGTATCTTCCCAAAGTTTTTCACAAAAAATGTGCCGTGAAATTCTCTACAGAAATACATAAGGACATTTGATATCGAATAGAAGTATGAAAATATTCCAAATGCAATACTACGATACTCCAACGTACCCAACTTTTAAATTTCTTCTTAAAAGTCCATGGACTGTTTTTCATATGCATATACTTAAAAATCAAAAAGGTAAGCATGTTTCTCTTCAACAGTTAAATGGAGGTTTCTCGTAGTATAGCATGAAATCTGTTTCATCCAAATATGTATTATAAATTAACAATTAATTTCTTTAATTGTGTTCAAATTGACTATAATTTAATTTATTTTGCTTTTTCAATCGAAAAAGCAGCATAGTTAACTTTTGATGTCCGAATCCTAGATGCCATTTCTTTCTCTTCAAAATAAGACAAAAGAAGATAAAAGGATTCATTTATGATCGTTGTATGCGAATTTTCTCAAATATTATGAGACTAGTATTCATAAAATACAATTTTCCTAATAAAATCTGAGAGAAAGAAAACCTTATCTTTCGTTATAAGCTCTAATGTGAAAAATTTTTTATTACAGTCTTATAACAGAACTTTTCTAGAACTAAAAGAACGGTTAGTTAGCTTTTGATATCCTGAAAGCACCAATCAACAAAAGAAAAGAAAAATGTTTATTTTTGCTAAAAAAAAGGTTTAAAGAGTGAAGCATGTTGAGGTTTTCCAATATTATTCGTAGAATTTTTTCATAGCTCTACTCAATGTCAAATGTCCTTATATATCCTTGTAGAGAATTATGTGGCCGATCATTTCGTAAAAAAAATCTAGGACAAATGCTTTAGATCGTACGAAGAACAATAGAAAGTAAAATTTAGCTCGTTTTCATTGGACCGTACGATAGTAATTATAAAAAGCTACTAAAAATTTTATGAATAAATGACCTCTGAAAACGGACTTTATACAAGGCGGGGCGGGGCGGGGCGGTGACGGTTTCATTGCTGAATTGGCGGGACGGTGGCGGTGCGAAACTTTATCTACGGGGCGGGGCGGGGCGGTGGCGGTGCGACTTTTTTGCTGCCCCGTCCATCTCTGTTTCCCAACGCATAACAAAAGAAATGTTGTTTGAAGGCGAAAGTGAATTAAAAAAAATTTTTTCTTGCTTCGATTCGTTCGATGTTTTACGTTTTTTTGTATGATTGACATACAAAAAAAAAGGAATTCTGAATAAACAGAATACAAAAAAAAAACTATCGCCGAATAAGTTTTAATAATAATTAAAAATGGATATAGAATTAATAGAAGTCGACAATAATTAGAACACTGCGAACATATCTTTATTTACTTAATCAAGCAATCAAACAAAATAGTGAGTGATCGTTCAAATATTTGGTTCTGATGATATTCTAACTAAGAAAGAAACCAGAAAAATTCATTGAATAAAAACTAGTCTCATAATGTATCATATATAAGTACAAATAGATGTATTTCATTTGTTAATATATCGTTTGCAATCATCAAGCTTTTACTCTTATCTTTTGTTTGTCTTAATAAAATCATCATAAACTAGAAAAGGACCTATGAGATAGTGAAAAGTAGAAAGTTGTTGTGCATGTTTACTTACAAATAAAAGGTATCCGTACACGCTACGTATGTCACTTTGTAAATGCAGGTCACTATTCTTCATTTTTATATTTTTTTGAACAATATGTAGTAAGATATATAAGAACAAAACATTTCAGAAAGTGTTGAGATCATTTTTCCCCATGTCACGAATACCGGATCACTTTTAGCGGTAAACCGATAAAACCGACGGTTAACCACGGTTTACCGCGGTTTTGGGAGCCGGTAACCGGACTGGTAAACCGCGGTTTTCATCCGGTATTCGTGACATGGGTCTCTTATATTACAAAACAAAAATACAAAAGAAATCATATCTTTTTCTTTGAATTATTTTTAAAAAAAGAAACAGAATAAAAAAAATTCATGTAACTATGAAAAAAATAAATACAATGATGAAATTTGATTATTCATGGCTGTATAAACAGTTATGAAATTTCAATGCATCATTGTTTGCATAAAATACTTACTAACGTTACTAAAAGAAATTGTTCTATATATTATCTGAAAATTTCTGCGCTATGCTTTATTGTTGTAAATGACTTTAGGAAAGAGATTGAAAGTTTCACTGTATTCTTCTATCAAATAAATAGATGATCGATGAACTAGCTTACTTTGAAATTAGTTTATTTACTTATTTTTCATTTAACAACATTAGTATGCCATTTTACATATACGATGACGCATTAAAATTTCATAATTATTCATTCAGTCATGAATAATCGACGTACATTGTTGTGTATATTTCTTTCATAATTGCCAACATTGTCGTTCACTTCCTGCTAAATTACGAATTCTCCTGTGCACTAAGCATTTAAATTAGTGATAGTTAATCGTACAGAAATGAAATGTGATTTCTTAAATAATCATTATTATTACAAGTAACGCTCGTCTAAAGACTCGCTCAGCTCTTTCTTGTAGAAATCGCGTTTCTAAACTACCATCAAGCTATTCATTGATAAAATTAAAGAAACCAAAGTCAGATTGAAGTGACTCGACCTCAACTGTCTCTGACCAAGCTTCATAAAAACAAATGTTTTTTGTTAAAAAATTGTCGCTTATTTTAAAAAAATCATCCTCAAAAAATTTTTAAAAAACTAACATAAGATTCGAGTTCCTCGACCCCGATTATCCTTCGGTTAACCCTTATGTTTTTTTGACCCTCTGCGGACATACAAGCAAGCAATCAAACAATCAAGTAGACGATTTATATTTGGAAGACTCTTCTCTACGAGAAAGAGAATATTTTAATTAATTTTATTATAAGAATCGAAGACAAAAATTGATTATATCAGATTAAAAGTAAATCAAATTCAAATAAAATCAATAGATCCAATTCATGACCAGAACAATTTTTCAAATGTTTTACTCGAAAATAAAATAGGCGATGCTTAAATAAAAACAGCAATTTGTAGGAAAAACTCAATAAAACTTTTTTTTTCTATAACTTTTTAAAATGATACTACAATCAGAAGAATCAGTCACATAGAGTATATGTCGATATAACTATTTATTTTATCTACCGACAAAAAAATCTTTCTTTTAAAAAAAACATATCAATCAAATTTCAGTTTAAAAAGAAAACGTCTTTCATACATATTAAAAAAAATATCCGTATTAAATAGTTATAACGCCATGCTTTATCTAAAAGTAAAAGGAGAATATAATATGTTTATACAAAGAGAACGAAATAAATGACACGTGTAAAACATAAATATATTGTATATCTTTTGATTTAATAGTAATACAGAATCATTAATTTCATATAGCAAAATAAAAAAAAAGATGATAACATTTATCTTTTTCGATTAATGCTTAAACAAAATCTCAAGGGGAAACGGTGGATTACGTATTTTCGGGATTTTACGGATAAATATAAGATTTTTATGAGATTTAAGGAATTTCTATGAGATTTGAAAGATTTCTATAGTGCTTTATAAGCTTTGCAGAGAAACTTATAATAATAGACAATAGATTAAATCATGATAAAAAAAATCTGTTACCGTTAGTTGCCTAGATACGTCACCTGTTACGATGAATTTCGAGCCAACTGGGATTCCAGATGATATAAATTTGCTAAGTTTATTGTAAAAAAAGAACAAAAACAACAAATCAAAGAATTGATAAAAAGCAGAAACTGTTTACCTACCTATAGAGTTTAGTATACAATCCTTGCGAAGCTTTTAGTAATTTGCTTGCTGAATTCATTTAACTCGATCAGTCGAAAGAGACAAATATAAGAATTTGATTGAAAAGAAGGGATATCATGATATATTCTCATCCGATGAAATTGTGTTTTTCCACTTATCAAAACAGAGGATACATTCTCTTCATCATCAGGTGTGTCTTCTTCCTCTACGTTCACTGACAAATCAATTTTTCTATTTATAATCATATTCAACGTCAGATGAATATGTTTCAACATCATCATACGAGACTTTTTAAAATTTTTTGCTAAACTGAGCTCGGAGAAACAAGCTTACTTGAGAAATCGTTTGTTTTTTTCTTTTTTTGAGAGTACAATACACATCAATTATAGAGAGAAGATTATATGCATCATCAAATACTTGATAGACAGTTTTTCGCATGTTATCAATTGTGAGACGACTTATAGATGAGCCAACTGTTTGTTTTTTCAAAACAATCTGTTTTTGTTGCCGTTTGTGATGTTTAGGAAACTTAAGTGGATATTTCAGCTAACCAGACTTGCTCTGGTTTTCTATCTCTGTCAACACCGAAAGTTTACCGGTTATTTAAGAAATTGTTCAATAGTAAAGTTCACTATTGATGGAAAGGCACCTGACATCGATCTAGTAAATCTAAACGTAGATTCACACGATTGTGAACGGTAATTTGATGCAGAAAGAGCAGATTCAGGTAGTTATTTTTGTGCCACGAGAAAGGAAATCCCGAGTAAACTATGAGCATTAAGCTCAACTGAGAAATGTGCTGGAGTAGTAATAAACATGTTATTTATTCGTTCATCATTATGGCATTCTGGCATTTCTGTTTCATCCACTACATGTAACCAAGGTCCAAATGGTTAGGACGTATGGAAAAGGACTTGTCGCTAGTCAATGATGGTTTTATTCGCGATTTAGACGTATTTAACATTTCTGTGAGAAAAGGTCTCGTTTTTTCATCAGCATTTTCTAGAGAAATGATAAAGCGGATTATATGAATCATATAGAAGATTATCACAATCAACTAACTAAACACATTGAAGTTTCTGAATCTGGGCAAGTTATTTTCGGATTTTTGAAGAAGCAATAATGATTCAAGTTGAGTAGGAACAAGCTCATCAATGCAGAGAAAATTCCATTCTCGTTGTTATTGATATATTAACATATTCGATGAAACTTGCAAGGATGATTTTAATTATACACTTCAGCAAAGTTAAATGTGCATATATATTTCATTAGTTGTTGTCATATGATAATTATTCTCTTGATTTTACAATGCAAATCTTTTTTCATTTGGTGGTCATTTTTATCATTCTTCTTCGATTCTATTTAGTAAATATTATTCCTTAAATGGTCAAAAAAACAATAATCTACAATTAACGAATAGCTATTTCAGTATGTTTGAGAAAGTTTCAAAGTTTATCGTAAAATTGCCATTTATATAACAATGAAAAATAATGGTATGAATAACAGAAAGTTCAATAAGATCATGTTGATACTACACCAAGTTCATTAATATCTGGTGTTTCGAGAATTTTCTTTGTCGGTCGTTGACGAACAATAGCAATCATTGCACGACCAATAATTGATGTAGATGTCATTGTGTTTGCACTAGTGAACTGCGTCGTGGACATTTTTGATTTCAACTCCAACTCCAACTCCAAAAACTTTTTATTTTGCAACTCCAATTCCAACTCCAACTCCACAAAAAAAAAATTTTGGAATTCCATTTCTAACTCCAAAAAACTCCAGTTCTTTTTTCTTATGTATTTAGTGCCATCTTGACCAATCTGAAGCACAGAATACATGATTAGAAGATAAACTAGTGCACGAATCGAACTTGTTTAGCTTAGAATTGTCTTTTTCTTTTACTATGTAGTGAAATTAACACTACCTACGCAATAAAATATACATAATTATTTTACTGATAGGACTTCCATATTGACACGAAAAGCTGTATATTTATCATTCCAGCTCCAACTCCAAAAAAATGATTTTTTTGAAACTCCGACTCCAACTCCAACTCCAAAAAATTTTTATTTCGTGACTCCAACTCTAACTCCGACTCCATGGAGTTGGAATTGGAGTTTGGAGTCCAATGCAGTTTACTAGTTTGGACAAATAGCTTTTATCATTGGTGTAATCGGTTTTACAATAATATAAAATCGACGAATCCATTTTGCTGCTGATACAACGCCTTTTTCTGGTTTAATAAAACCTGGTCGAAACATCCAAGCCGAATTTGTTAATGCCAAAAGATCATTTTCAGTTTTACCCTTTACTCGAGCCTACATTATTCGACCTTGTTCACTACTATCAGTACCACGGCCTGTTACATGACAAAATATAAGATTAGGATTGAGATGTAATAATGTTTTAGCTGCAGCTAATGGAAAATCATATGTAATACGACGATATTCTGTTTCATGGATGCCTGCTGATGAAATACCAATACAACAAAAACATGCATCAAGATTTCTTAATTGATCTTCAATAGATGTATAATCCATAAAATCTGTATGAATAATTTCATGTAGTTTTTCATGATTAATACCCATTGAATGTCGTACAACAATTACTACACGTTGTATACTTATATCTTCAAGACATTCTAATAATGCACCATGTCCTACCATACCAGTAGCGCCGAAAATAACAACACTGAATGGCAATGAAACCATTAAAAAAAATTTTAAGTCTATAAAATTTATTAATATTTTATTTAGTTCAATAACAAATTCTAATTGAAGAATCACATTCATCATTCTTAAAGTAATATCATTTCGATAAGAACGTTTTCTTCTGTGATATGTGATGAAAATATTAAATCAAATTTTCTTCGCTATATTGTTTCATTTAATACTTATTCGTTTATGCGTATATTAATCCTTGTATCGTGTCATGGCTAAGTTATTTTTTTATTGTTCCGATCTAATCCTTTTGTCATATGTCATAAATTGCATATAAAAAGAAAATTTCTTCGAGTTTTCTGTACTGAATTAAAGGTACATCGATCAATACTTTTGATATGTTCAAAATATTTTGTAATTGAAAATATACTATAACATCATACAAACCCATTTATTTATGTAGAGAAAAGCATTTAAAATGACGCATTAATAAGAATGAAACAGAATAGAAAAAATAAATAATGACATTGCATATTTTCATTAACCAATGAGTATCCTTCTACGTAGTTATAAGAAAATTTTCTTTTACGTTTGCATGTCATATAGATACTTCAATAACTTCATAGTATCAAATAGAAAATTTCCTTTCCTTTAGTAAAAGTTATTATTTGAGTTATTCTTCTTTTATTAAGAAGATTTCACAAAATATCATATATGAACAATTAATTAGACTTAATAAAAAATAATATTACATACGAAATAAATAATATATATGAGTGAATTGCAAGTTTTTTATATGTTACCACCCTCTAATTGTTCTAGAACTACACTAAATTTCAACTCTCTAGCTTGTAGTAGCAATAAGTTATAAAGAATATGTTACAAAAAAAGAACATCAGTTTTTGATGATATTTTTTTATTGTAATAGTACAAGAGAAAAAGGATATAAATAAGCCTGTTCATACAGCGTTCAACACTCTTTTGTTATATGTAATTCATTTGAATTTTATTCATTCCTTTTCTCTTCATCAAACGCTCACATTGTTTTACACGCACTTATACATATTTTTATATGGAATCACAAACTTCACTCTAGCTTTCTCTGTGATAGAACTGGCAGCACGCAGACCATATGAGAAGAGATTAAGCTGGTAATGAAAAAGATCTCTCTTATCAGCTTTGTTTCAGAGAAAAAATAACAAAACTATTTAAAATAAAAGATTCATATACTCATTTGATCTGTCTTATAACTTTTCAATAGGTAGTTTGATTTGGCTGATATTTTTATAATAGATGTAAAATAAAAATTTCGATAAATGACAAATATTTCAGCTCTCAATCATGTACCGTTTCGAAAAAATTTAGAGTTACACTTTTTCTGTTAACCAAAAACATGAAGTATTCAAAGAAAATAAAGTTTTTAAATTTAAGTGAAGAATGACAATGTTATACTCAAAACACTAAACAAGGTTGAAATGCAATTTTTTCTGATAAATTACCATGACTTAGAATAGCTTTATAATAGAAATTTGTGACATAGCGGGTTTTGTAGATGAAAATTTGTTCTACAAAACAAGACCTTTTAGTGGATTTCTCTATAATATATTGTTATTTTGGGATGTGCTAATTTTACTAAATATTCCTCATTAGAAAGTTGTGATTTTTTTTTAAATAAATCTGCTTTATAGATAGTAATAAACTAACAAATTACAATCGAACCACTTGAAATAGAAAAGATTGTAGAAAATATTGGAAGATGTATCTTTTAAAAAGCATTTTGATCTCTAACAGGATTGAAATATATATATATATGCAAAATAATGGAAGGCTTATTATTGATGCGCCCTCCACTCTGTGTACAACTGTAGTCAAAAAAAACTTGCACAAAATTCTTTTCTTTAATCTTAGAATATTTTTCCTATGGTTCGAAGTAACTATAAGCATCGTTCTTTTTAGAGTGACTGTTCGGTAGTTATACTATAGTATACTTTGTGGGCTATCAACCATAATAAAAAAACAATTCGAAGAGGATGCGTATATAAGACAATATCTGTAGAAAAAGATGTAAAAGCCTGTTTGATCATAACTGTATATATTAATATAAAAAGAACTTGTTAAAATTCTTTAGCTTAACTTCGCTTTTATAAAAACTTTTTGATAAGCTATTAATAATTCATTTTTTGTCTCTATATCAACAGAGTGCGAATTTTTTAAAATTATCAATTGATTAATTCGATCAAAAGCTGGCTTTAATCGTTCATCATTATCAAGCATATCGCTCAATCCTTTTGCCAATTCGATTTTATCAAAAATTGTCAAATTGGATATATCTAATATTTTTAGATTCGGTGACAAAAGTATCCAAACACATAACATCATTGAATCAAGTTTACTTTTTGAACCAACAATAAAATGTTTAACATTTGGTAATACCGGTGTCATTGATGTATCATCCATGAGCTATAATGATCATATTATGTGAAAATAAATTCTACTAAAGATCATTATTATACTTACTATGGAGAATAAAATGTCTACGGATTCCAAATGACAATAATCAAAAGATAAAGTTTGATTAGGTGAGGTAAATATATGATCAATAGAATATAAATATTCGAGACTAATGGATTGATGAACATTATTAGTGAAATTAATTGTATTTATATTTGTAAAACGAACACATGATGAGTTTCGGTCTCCTTTACTGAAATGCCAATTTTCTAATTCATCCGTGAAAGGGAATGAAAATTGACATGGCATTGTGGTAATTATTGTATTACGATTAGCGTTACATTGAATGTAAATTGTAGGACGACGCACATCAAGCCACCATTCACTTTCAAACGTGCTTGGATAGCCGTTCAAGTCGATTGTCAAACTTGGTAAATCAAATAAAAATGCAAGCTTTTCTAGTTTTTCACATGATTTGAATAATGATTCTAAACGACATCCATTAATTGGTTCATAAATATTAACATTAAGTAATAGTTTCTTAAGTGATGCTTGACAGCTCTTGATTAACAATTCTAATAAATCAAAGTCCAGCAATGCAGCTCTTATGATATTTAATTCTACTAAATGCGTTGGTCCTTTGATGGAATTATCTCCATTAGAATAACTTAATGTATCCCAATTAAATACAAAATTACTAATTGTTAAATGAGTTAAATTGGGTGTACGAGTACACATGGCGTATAAATCATTCGAAAAATATGCGTCAACTAATAGACGTTTGATAAATGGACATAAAAATGGTTTAGAACTGTCGATTTTATTCTGAAACTTTATATATAGTATAATAGAATATAAACATTAATATTTGTTTTGTTTACTTACATCATTGATATGATTTTGTGTATGAATTAAAAATTGTTTTGTAGGAAGACCAAGTTCACGAAGAAAATTTAAAGAAGATACTAGGACAATTGAAGCAGATTTATTATCAATTGTTAGACTCATATTCCATAGTTTTCCTTGAAGATTAATTAAGTGAAGTTTTGGAAATATCCATTTATCAGCAAAGACACATTGCAAAAAATCTTCGTTAAGACATATGATCTCAATATTATGTTCGAGTTTTGGCATATATTGATCAAGCCAAGAATTTGTCATCTCATTAGTCATTGTGACATGTCGAACACATTCATAGTCATATATAAGATGATTAAGACGTTGATTTTGTTCGTTGAATGCTTGGAGAATATCAGTGATGTTTAGATAAGAAAGAATTTTAACTAACAATTCATCGGGTAAGTCCATAAAATAAGTCATCGTTTTATTATTGTTGTAATTATTCATTTTAAATTCTAGAACAATTTTATAATGATATTTCAAGTCTAGGAAGTAAGCCTTGATGATTGTCAAGATTTTTTCTTTCTAATATCTTATAAATTTATTCAAATATCTGAAAAAAAATATTTACTCTAGTTACTAGAGCTAGTAGCGTATGAATATAATTGATATCAAAGACATATGAACGACAGTATTAATCAATATCTACACAACTAACCTACGTTTTAGTTTCAGTTCCTATGGGAAACCGTTCTGAATAAGCATTTTTTTTTCATTATTGAGATTCCTTAATGCTTGCTTAACTTCTTCTTTTTGGTCAAATAAATGTACTCATTGATCTTTACTTCTGATTTCTGTAAAAATGCACTCTTTGATAAACATGTCTTCCCCTCTCGTTACTAAAGAAACTCATCTTTTTACGCTTGCTAAACTCCATTTCCGTTACTCGAGATATGTAACTGCCAGCCGTTACTCCGATTACTAAGGTCTGTAACGGAGGATTGTACGGGGGAATAACCGCAAGACTTCGTCTTAAAACTTACACAGTATACTTTCCTTTGTAAAATATATGAGTTCCACAAAATGACAGTGGTATCATGAAAAATACCCAAAAAATTGTCTGTTAGATTTGTGGGAGGGAAAAGTGTGTAGCAACATCTATGTGTATATACTTCAAGAATCCTGTTAAATCATGTTTCATAAAAATCAGATTTTAATCATACACATAAAAAGTGCGTTTTTTTTAAGAATAGAACATAATATCTTCAATGTTCCATGATTACTTGAATAGTTCATGGCTATAATTAAGAAATTATCACCGAACTAAAATCACGTAAAGAGGATAAAGTTAGAACTCTTACATAAATTGTATTAAATTGAGATGACATACTTATATGAAAAAATTCATTAAATTTTAGAAAATCCGTTGTATTTATTTCTTTCAGATTATACTCGATTAAAATTGATTACTTTACAATACATAATTAATTATTCATCATTCGAAGCGTTTATAATCTATCTTGACCATTTGTGATTACTTGCTATCTGTTTTGTCTTGCCTTAATCAACAGTAAATGGAATATAAGCAATTTTCACATGTTATCGCTACAAGCTACATATAAAATTTAGATGTGCATTTTACTAGTCAGCTAACTATTTGGTGACTTAACATTAAATAGAGTATTTAAAAAAATTGTATTTATAGCGCTACATGTAAAAGAAAAAAGCTAAAAACTTGAAGAAATATCATAATTTCTAATTAAATCTGACAGAATAATTGACTTCTTGAGATAGAATGTGTATAATAAATTAAGATTTATTTTATATTTAATTCATGAAAATCAATTAGTCTGTCAAATTTAATCATGAATTGTCATATTTTTGCACGAGAAGTTCTAACGGTTAACAAAAAATTACGCTTCGGACAAATACTGAAAGTTCACCCTCACCTTTAAATTTTTACTAGAAGAAAAAATAAAAGTGAATGAATTATGTCGTTTTTATTTCAGTTCTGTTGTTGACATCCACGATGAAATGGCACATTAAATATATTGCACAATAATTTGAAAATACAATTTAATGGACTTTTTTTATATAGAAATTATACTTAATAAAAACTTGTATTAAACTTTTGAAAACAATTAGATTCTCATCGAACATCTGTGAAATAAATAAAATAGAAGAGGATAGTATAAAAAACTAGAAAACGTAATTCGATTTATATCATTTCCTACATCTTATACAGCGAATGTAAGAAAATGCTTGGAAAATATGTCGATTCAATCAGATCTTGTTACATTTTTATTGATGATCTATGAATGATTTTGCTTTGTATAATTTTAATTATAAGCATCTATTTAAGAAGAAAATGCGAGTATTTACCTTCGACAGCAGAAGTCAGCCATTCCTGCATATGACATATTAAAATACACTTGAAAAAAAAATGACGCCAAATGCTTTTCTTCCAACATTGAAATGAGTTAAACAGTAAAAAAGAATACGAACGAAAATAAAAGAGAAAAAGAAATAAACAAAATCGCACATGTTACATATACAAACGAATATTTTTCTTTATTTGCTTACAAATCTACCATAACTGAGGTATAGAGATAGATAAATTAACGAGTGGTCTATAAATAACCAGTTACTTTTGTGTTGTCTTCGTGAGAGTTTTAGTCTGTACCTAGGAAAATGAGATTAATACAAAAAAGACAGAATTTTCTACTTTATTCTGTATTTTATTCCAGTTCATTTGTGTACATAACTCATACTATATAGAGTAATCACCGTATTTTAGATCAAAAATTAGGAAAATATTCTTCATAACTTACGAGAATATGCACCATCTTGTTGAAATATACACTTTGAGCCAAGAAGTTTCTTTTTTATCTTTTAATGCGATTGGATGTATTTGATCAATATAATTTGTATGATCTATTGTACCGTTCTTCAATAATCACAGGACAAGGAATATCATTATAACAAGCCCGAAAGCATATCATAACCTCTTGAGAAACTTTTGTGTTCTGATGGATTGTACCGTTTTTATCAGCTTCAAGATAATTATAAGAAATTCATATTCTATCATTTTGTTTATTGTAAAATTCATTAATATCAAATCGTTTAAGATTTTCATAGACATTAATTTTCTAATGTATTCTCTAACCATTTACAAAAATTTAATCGTTTTAACTTGCTTCTTAAAATCCAATGCTGTTTAACCATTCAAATGAAATTTTTTTTGTACGAACTCGATGTTTTCGACATAAGAGGTTTACATGGACGAAGAGAGCCAGTTTTGTTAATTATTGACTTTGACACTACATTTCACAATATTTTAGAAATTTGATGATCACTATGGTTTTCATCATGAAAACACAATACTAACATTTGTAAGTCTTTTGATTTCATTCATTTACAAATGAACACATATACTTGCAGAGCAGAAAATTCTCTATCACATGCATACGAAGGAAAAATATTAATGTTCAGCATGTAAGAGAAAAGAAAATGATTATTTATGAGTCACCCGTTAATCCTAATAACAGTTATTCTATTTAAAAAGAACTATGTTATTGTAATTAAATCAATAAAAAGAAAATGTTTGAATAAACTTTTTTAAATTTTATTTACAAAAAATTAATGTTTTCCTTTTTTTGTTCGTGAACGATTTGAAACTTTACCATTTAATCTACCTGAACATCTTAATAATTTCATATGTAAATACTGTTGTTCATATTGTGTTGATAATGGTAAAATGACTTTTAATTGCGTTTTTGGTAATAAAGAAATTACATTTTGATAATGATCGATTGCATTTGATAAAGATGGATGATTTTTTGGTAATAATGAAACTGTATGTTGATAATGTTCTATTGCATTTAAAAAAGATGGATCATTTGGTGGTAATGATAAACGACAAATATCAAGTGTTTTTTTATAATAAATTAATGCATTCGAATAATCTTCTAATGCAAAATAAACTCTTCCAATATTTGAATATGTTGTTGCAAGATCAGGATGTGTTGATGGAAGACGTTTTAAATCAATTTCAAGACTTTTTTCAAAATATTCTAAAGCACTTAAAAAAACTTCTTGTCGTGCAAAAACAATTCCAATATTATTATAAATTGATGCTAAAATTTTTTCATCATTTGTATTTGTTTTTAATGCACATTGAAAATATAATAAAGCATTATCGAGATCACCTTGTCTATGATAAATTGAACCAATATTTGAATAAGTATCAGCTAAATCCGGATGTTGAAAATTATTTGATAAATTATTTTCTTTAATATAAAGAGATTTAAGAAAATATTCAAGTGATTTATCAAGATTATGTTTTGAATTATGAACACAACCAAGTTGATGATAAATAAAAGCTAATTGTTCATTATCATTTAATGATGTTTTATTTAAAATATTTTCATAGAGTTCTTGTGCTTTATCATATTGTTTCATAGTTAACATTAATTTTGCTAAATTTTCCCAAGGATTTAATGATGATTGTATATGTTGACGTAAATGTTTTGTTAATTGTTCAAGTTTTTGATCATCTTGATATGTTGTTAATTTTAAACAAACTTGCCAAATTTTATTTTCATCTTTCATTGGTTGAATATCTTCAATACGAAAAACAGTATGAGTAGAAAAAAGTATTTCTTTTTCACATTTCTTTTTTATATAATAACTTAAATCATTTAATAATGCATATGGACTTGATGTATGAGTCATTTTAGGATCAATTATCATACGAAATATAATACCACGAAGACCTGGTTTTTCAATTGCACGTCGTGCAAATTTAAGTGAAATTTGTTTATCAAGAGTTGTTGAAAGAAAATGATCAAATGATATTAGACCACCTTTACATTTCCATAATTTTTCAAATCGATTTATAGTTACACCTTGACCACGATAAACAATTATTAATGAATGTTGTTGAGTAGAATATAAATATTGAATTTGTTTATGAAGATCTCGTATAAAAAATCCCATTTTAATTAATATATCAATATTATTTGTTCGAAATGCTTTATTAAGTACTACATGAACAAAACATTCACGTGTATACCACCATATTGGTGAATGTTTTTGATAATCATCAGAAAATTCATTTATTATATCTAAATAATTATTATTTTTATAATATAATTGATTAATACAATATTGAATAAAATCATTTTTAGCATTTTCATCATATTCAATATTAATTAAAATTTCTTTTAATAATTGTGAATACATAAAATCAGGTTCAAGTTGATTATATTGATCATAATGAAATGTTTGAATTTCAATAAGATTATTTTGACAATTACGAATATCTTTTAAAAGTTTTTTACAAAGTTCAGAAATTTTTAAAAAAATATTTCCTCTTAATTTTGAATATTTATTTATCCAAGATTCATTTTCAAATGAATTTTGATTAAATATATAAATTGAATCAATATATGTTAATTGATGAATATGAGAAATAAATGTATCTGCAGCATATTTATCAGATACAATTAGAAATATAATTTGTTGTTCATTAACTTCATTTTTAAGAAATTCTTCACAAATATTTTGCTTGGAAAATACATGAACAGAATCAACTATTTGACGAAATTCATTTAAAATATTTACATCATCAAACATTTTACTATTTAACCAAATAATATTAATATCATCTAATAAAATTTTTGAATTTGATGAAGAATCAACACTTTTCGATTTTCTTAATGTTAAACTTTTATTACCCATTTTATTTAGTAAATCATATATAATATAATATTTTATATTATTGCCATGTTTTGCATCCTATATACGCACAAACGAAAAAAAAAAACAAAATTATATAAACGTCGACGAATATTTGTTACATATTACTAAACGGGACATTCATTAGTAAAAAGAAAAACATATACGTTTATGTCACATGTGTACGACAATATTAGAAAAAAAGAATACTCTAGAATAAATATATTATGTTTAATTATTATAATATGACTAACATATATTAAAAATGCGATAGCTATGACATAAATATTCTTATTTCGTATTTATTTAAAATGATAATTGAAATATCTGGCTAATAGACTTAAAGATAGTTGTATGATTAAATATGTTTATTTCTATCAACTATTGTTTTTTTTCAATGTCAATAAAGAAAGTTATTTATTCAAAAATTGATTAATGTTTATTCAATAGGCAAACAATCATATCGTGTTTGATAAAATCATCAAGATTTTTGACATTTATTTATGAAGACACGATCATGACTACGAAAAAAAGTAGTCCAGTTTATTATAGTTCCCATTAATAGATAATAGATTCAAGGTCTTTTTCTGCTATATTTTACTAGTTTGTTCTCTACTATTATATGTAAAATGGTTTTTTATCTATGCTCTATTTTGTATTGTTATTATACTATTTACGAAAAAATAAATTGCTCGTATAGAGTATTATATACGAGTCTTTATAATATTGGTTATCTAGAGGTCTGCGGTTCCAAGAAAAGTGGAGCCGGAATTGTAAAAAAAAAACATTTCGAATCGTGAAAGAAACTGAAATTTTGCAGGACTATTTGCTATACTAGCATTGAATATTGTAGTAGAAAGACTTTTTTCATCCTCTAAAAATACAATAAGTGATAGATGTGCTCAGCTTGATACTAAAAGAGTAAACAAGTTACGATTTCTGCAGAAAAATTTATTCATATTAAGAAGTTTTGATAAAATACCAAAAAATGAAGTTAGAGATATTCAATTAAAGAGAAAAAACAGATGAAATAAATGATGACAGTTGTAGCAAAGAAAATTAAACTGATTGAACAAGATAATATTGTTATTTGTGATGATGATAATGAAGAAAATCATAGTACTGATATATTATAGAAATTATTTGTATTTAAATAAGTATATCTTGAACATACTGTTTTGTAAATAATTTCTTTATTTTTTTACTTTCTCTTATACGTTTTGAACAAAATATTTTTTCAATAAATATTACATATCTTTAATGTCAAGAACTAAAATAATTTGAATTTATTTTAAAAAAATTCCGTATATATCTGATACTTTAACGGTTCCGATTCTTAGTGATCCTATGCGAACCAAATCATTACTTCTTGATATGTTGATTTACGTGCTGATGCATAAATGTTTTATTATATATTTGTGCAAAAAAAAAAACACCTTGCAAAAATATAAGACTTTTGCGTTCATAAATAAATAAAAAAGAAAGAGAAAAGTTTTGTCAGAAATCACATATCATATCAAAATAATTGTGTAGAAAATATGGAAAAAATACGAGGGAATACAATGATTAAATAACACAATAAACGATAGAGACAATCAGAATTCGAAGCTTCTCGACATTCGAGTACGAGCTTTGGCAGACGAATTCATCATTAAAAAAATACAATATCGTTATATGTTAATTATCACATTTACAAAAAAAAAAGCCCTGGTCTATTTTAGCCAGGGGAACTTTAACCTCAGCAACCTTCTTGTGCTGCTGATGCACCGGATGATTTTGTTACTGATAATGTTGTTAAATTCTAAATTATATTTATTATAATAAAATTTTTTAATAGAAAAAGAATTTTTTTTTTAATTACTTCTGTACATGTTGGATGAATGCCAATAGTCATATCAAAATCATGTTTTGTAGCTCCAAGTCTCATTCCTAATGCATAACCTTGAGTTATTTCACCTGCATTTGGTGATAAGACATGAAAACCAATAACACGATTCTTTGAAGAAAAAAACAAGAAGAATATTAAATAAATATGTTTTCTGTTTTCAAATAAAAATCAACTAACAGTTTCTTTTTCTACAATTAATTTACAATATGACATTGTTTTAACATTTTCACGATGATGACATATTGACCATTCTAATGGAACAAATTCACTATGATATACCTTATGAAACAAAATAATATATTATCAATAAAGATATTTTTTTTTTCTTTTTACTTCAATGCTATCTTCACCAAACTTAGATATAGCATCATCTTCATTATAACCAATAGCTCCATATTCTATTGGAGTAAAAACTGTTGTTGGAACATTATAATAATCCATCTAAAGATATATATATATATAATTGAAATAAAAATTTGAAATAATTTTGTTTTTTTAATTTAACCTTTATTTTGCTATGTGCAAAAAGTCGTTTAGCTAATAATTGACCTGCTTGAATAGCAACTGGTGTTAATTCTAAAGGTTGTCCAGATGGCATTGTTTGTTCATCAATACAATCTCCAATAGCATATAACCATGGAACTTGAATTGATTGTTCTTCTTTAGTTTTTATTTTAAATCCATTAAGTTTATTTATTTTAATACCAATTTTATCCAAATTTAAATCTTTAGTACAAGCTTCACGTCCAATAGCAAATAAAACTGTATTACAATCTTCATAAAATTCTTTAGTTTCTCCTGATTCAAGTATTTGTTGATAATGAAGACGTAATTTTCCTGGTTTTCCTTCTTCTAAACATTCAATACGTGTTGGAATAGCTTCATAATGAAAATGAATTCCAATTTTTGACATATATTCTCCTATTTTTGATGCCATTTGTTGATCAAAACCTCGAAGAAGTATTGAACGAACAAATATATGAACTTCTCGACCAATTCCATGTAAAAATCCTGCACATTCAAGTGCAACATATGATGCACCAACAACTATTGTCTTTCCTGGATCATATTTAAGAGAAAATAAATCATCACTAAAAAAAAAGATTCTTTTTTTTTCAATATTATTTTGCAAATATAGATTAAACCTTGTAATTCCATATTTTTGATCGCCTTCAATATTTGGATATTTTGGTCTTCCACCTACAGCTACAACTATATATTTTCCAGTTATTTCTTTTGTTTGCCCTTTCTTAGTTGTTAACTAAAATAAAAGAAGAAAAATTTCTTTTTATTTTATGAAAAATAAATATAAACTTTTAATCGATGTGGTGAAACAAATTCTCCAAAAGAATTTTCATAAAGAATATCTTTTGAACGAAGATCAGTTCGATATTTAAAATTAAGTGAATGTATATATCCTTGTATTGATTCAATCATTTTTGTCCAATTATGTTCACGAGCTATTTTAAAAGAAAAAAAAAAAACCTCGAATATAATTAAAAAAAACTTTTTTTTACAACCTTGTTCAAGTTTTGACCAACCATAATCACTTGAATCATGAACATATTCACCTATTAATGATGCTTGATGCATTAATTTTTTTGGGATACACTTCATAAAACAAATAAAAATAAAATGAAAAATTTCAAATAAATTAACTTACACCAACATTAACACATGTTCCACCAATTCCTAAAAAGAAAAGAAAGAAAATATATTGAAATATTTTCTTGAAAAAATCAAACCCCATGTAGTTCCAACTGGTGATGGTTTAACAAAATCAAGTACACAAACTTTTTTATTATATGATCGAGCTTCCTAAAAAAATAAACACAAATGTATTTTTGTCTTTAAAAAAAATTACTTTTGAACAAGCAAGTCCACCTGATCCTCCACCAATAACAATTAAATCATAATCATATGAATCTAATGCATCATTATCAATATTTCCTTGTTTCATTTCAGAATCATTTGGATATAAAAGTGCAGCAACACGTCCTTCTTTCAATGCTTCAAGAGTTTTATCACATCCACCTTAATTAAATACAAAGAAAGAATTTTTATATTTAAATCAAATATATGTATTAAACAAACCAATATGTTGTTGCTTAATAAATATATTCGGAACAGTGTCTTGTTTTGTTTTTTCAATTAATTCATTCAAAATATCGTCACCTTCGGCTAAATAAAAAATTTTAATTTAATAAAACGATATGTGAAGAAAAAATTTTCCTTACGCATTTTATCTAATTCAATAGCATAAAATTCAATATTAGCTGATCTTAATGCTCCTTTAATCTATCAAATGAAATTATCATTATGAATTAATAATAATAAAATTAAAAAAAAACAAACTTTTTTACAAAATGGGCACCAAGACATAGAAAAAATCATAACATCATTTTCATTGATATATTTGTCTATAAGATCAGAAACTCCTTTGGTTTTTGCATCTTTTGTTGGTGGCATTCTTCTTCCTTCTAAATAAAATTTTCTTTTGAAGTTATTCAATTAACAAAAAAAGCAACGACGAAATTATGTCAAAAACAATTTACTGTCACATTCACTCGTTCTATAATTACCTGTTTTGATAAAAAAAAATTTAGTAATATTTAATCTTATTGGACAATTTTAAATATATACGCAACAAGTTTATGGGTTTTTTTTTGCATTGTCATCATTCGTATGCGAAAGGAATGAACAATATTGTCGTAACCTTTAAGATTATTTTCGATAAGAAAAAAGTCTGTCTTTTTTTTTATATTTAAAGTGACCTCTACCATAAAACACAAAAATAATAACAGTCAAGAGAGTGTTAGTTAACCAATTAAATTAGGAATTAGTTTTCGAAATTAAGATTAATTTCTTAGAAGATTTATTAATTTAATTTATTGACAAATTAATTGTCTTTTTTTAAATAAAGACTTTAACGGTGCTTCTCTAGATGAATAACACCCTCGTTCGATTGAATAACGTTATAGAGAGGAAAAGAAATTATATTGGCTGATCTTTCTTGAGCAATGAGAATGAAACAATGAGAGATGACGTATATTTCTTTTTCAATGAAATTAGTTAGATAAAGCAGTAATTTAAATAAATAATGAATACATTTATTTAAAAAAAAAAACAGAAACACACAAGAATCATAAATAAGAAAAAATAAATACATATAGAAAAAACTTACTATATACTACTTGATCAGTGGATATTTTTGTTGAATAATACGAATCAGATTCTCGAATGGACGCTGACCAAATAGACAACGACACATAAATTCAGCCAAATGCATATTCAATAATGAACGATGTTGACACATTTGATTTTGCTTTTTAATTTTTGCCACCATCCACATGTTTTCGATGTTTTGTGTATGTACTAATGTTGTTAGATCAATAAAATTAATTGAATGGTTAACTATTTCATGAATATAATGATCAGGATCATTGGCTCCATTGCTAATTGCATTAATGGAGAATACTTAGGTCTGACCAAAAGTTCGTGCAACATTAAATAGAGATAAAAAGATATTTTCAGTTTTATTTTATCAAATGTTGATGATAGTTGTCAGTATTATTTATGCCAAGACCAATCATTTCTAACAATTTGTTATAAGTTTTTTTGAAGTCTTTTTCGAAAAAAAAGTTTTAGGTATCTTGGAAACCGCATGAGCTAACGAAGTTTCACTTCTTTAATTACTTAAACTACGTTTGATAAAATTAGTTAGTCACGAATTACATAGTATCATGTCTGAGGAATAAAGTGGATAACACATTATATTGATATTTTCTTGTGTCAAATAGTTTATAATATTAGATGAGTATGAACCATTTTTGTGCATTTTGAACCTGATATCTCTATTTGTTTTCATATTCCACTAAAAAAGGACTTCAAACAATTTTCGATACAGTACTTGTACTCTATGATCTTGTCTTTACCTACATTCAGAATTATTTCATTTAAAGAATACATCACAGAAAGTTTTGATTAAAACCTGTCTTCATGAACAATAAAGTTAGCAGATTTGTCCTCAATAAGCCAGCTAGCATCAAATGACTTATGACTGACGCACCCTAAAAAAATCTATGACCTATCTCTAGTAGTGCTAGAACACAAATGACATGATCGAACAAAATTTTGCTGAATTTTTAAAAGAAATCAAAAACGATTAATTCATGCGGTTGCCAAGATACCTAAAGCTTCTTTCGAAAAAGACTTCAAAAAAACTTTTAACAGATTGTGTCGAAATGATTGGTCTTGGCATAAATAATACTGATAACTATCCTCAACATTTGATAAAATAAAACTAAAAATATCTTTTTATCTTTATTTAATATTGCACGAACTTTTGGTCAGACCTAAGTAAAACATTGTGAATGATATAAAAGATAGTATGGAATCATATTTAAATCAAAACATCGTTAATTATACTAAATTTGATCCTACTAGCGTATAATTGTATTGTTCTTTTTTTTTTTGGATAATTATTATCTTAATCTATTTATGAAACAACACTACGCCATCTCTTATTGTTTCATTCTCATTGCTCAAGAAAAGTCAGTCGATATAATTTTTTTCCTCTCCTCTTTATAATGTTAACCAATCATACGAGGATATCGTTCATCTTGAGAAGTACCATATAACTCATTTTGTATAAAATTATTCATATGACTCACAAACTGAGTCATGCTTGCAAAGGTCATAAGTATATTTATTTAGTCATAAACATAAATAATTTAAAATATAAATAAGAGAATAGATTTTTTTTCTTAAATTAATGAAGTTTTTAATTAATTCTGTTAATTCAAAAATATATTATTTGTAAAGAAAACTTTAAAAATTTATTCAATCATTAATAAGATCATACATTTCACTTTAAAATATTTGAATATAATACAAAAAATATTTTTCTTCAACATCTTTACCACAATTTTTTATTGATATAAATCAAATAGGTTAAGATAAGCATCATAAATTGAGAACTATATTTGTTTACCAATGGAAAAGTATGGTTGCATCATAACAAATTGCAATAGTGACACACTTATGAGTTAGTTGTCGAGTTGGCATTCAAATGATGATGCATAAATAATATATTTTTCTCGTTCTTCTTTTATTTTTTTTTCTGTTCTTCTCATGACAATAAAAAAAAGCGTATTTTATTTCTCTTTCGTCTTTGCATGTTTTTTTCTTCTTCTTAACTAAGATATTTACGATCATTATTTAGTATTGCCGTCATTACATAATAACTCAAAGAATACAAAAGTACAAAAATTAAGAACATTATGGCTGGTGAGACGAAAATGATAATTATAACATCGAATGAAGATTTAATTCGTCAATTTTCTTTAAATAAAAATATAAATACACATATTATTGATTTGGATAATAATCAACAAATACAATCAATCGAAAAAGATACAAATAATGTTATTAATTTGGCTGTTCTTTCTGAATTATCTGAATTTGTTCGTATTTAATATTAGTAAAATAGATTTTTATTATAAATATCTATTTGTAGAATTCAAATAGTGATAATGTATATAAACGTGTACTTGATTCACCTCAAAATAATCGAACAAAATCAATGAAAGTAGCAAAGAAATCGATTGATTTAATTTGTAGTATTTGTGGTGATCGTGCTATTGGATTTAATTACGATGTTCTTTCTTGTGCGTCATGTAAAGCTTTTTTTCGTCGTAATGCTCATCAACAACCGGTTAGTTAATATATATATATGTATATATTTTTTGATTTTATGTTAATTTTAATTTTGTATAGGGAAAATTAAGATGTTTAACAGGTCAAAATCAATGTTCAGTTTCATATGCAGTACGTCGTAAATGTCAACGATGTCGATTAGATCGATGTTTTACCGTGGGCATGAGAAAAGATTTTATTCTTAGTGAAGAAGAAAAACAGCGAAGAAAAAAACGTCTTGAAGAAAATCGAAATAATACATTAAAACATTTATCAAAATCAGAATCGATAAATTCATTAAATATTTTACCAAATTCTGAATCTTTTTCACAAACATTGGATGAAATCGATCAAGTAAGTTCTATATTTTCTTTTTTATTATTAAAGAATTAATAAATTTTAATATATATATATATATTTATTTCTAGTTATTAATGGATATGGATAAAGATAATAATAATATTGTTCATTATGAAAGTGCTGATTCAAATGAAATTGAAGATTTAATAATCGAAACATTATCTGTTGAAGATTGGGTAATAATTCAAAATGTTCAATCATCATTTATATCATTTTTTCAACTTCCAACTATACAATGTGGTTGTATTGATTTATCTGATCGAACTACTGCTTTAATAAGTTGGTCACAATTTGCAAATCAAATTGCTCTTCGTTTTATTAATTTTTTTCGTCATATTGATGAATTTGAAAATTTACATTTTGATGATCGTTTTATTTTAATTAAATATAATCTTCTTCCACTTTTTCCAATATCCAAATGTTATAATTATCGACCAACAAATGATTGTTGTAATGATGGAAACAGTGAAGAAGCAGAAAGACATCGTCGATTTTTTCTATTATGCGAAGCACCAATAGATGTTCGTGAATCATTTGTAAATTTGGTTCAATCTCTTGTTAAGACAACTGAACAAGATCCAGGATTATTATCTCTACTTCTTATAGTTCTTTTATTTTCTCAAGGTTTATCAATGAGTAAAGATGAGCCATCACTTAAAGACCCATTAGCTGTTTATCGGGCTCAATCTCATTATACAAAAGTACTTTGGAATTATATGGTTAATAAGCAAGGTGAAATGAAATCATGTAAACAATTTATTGAATTAATGACAATCATTTTTAAAACTCAATCAGCAACAAAACGAAGTCGAGATTTTTTTCGTAATCAACTTATAACATTAAATACTATTGATAGAATTGCACCATTAATGCAAACTGTTTTACAAATTTCTTAATTTTTTTTTTTTTAATTATTTAATCATTTTTCGAACACAACTGTCTACAGAAATGTTAGACCAGAATTATTTGTTTAAGTGTATATTAGAATAAAAATAAATTAAAATTTTAGATTCAATGTTTTTTTTTCACTGTTTATGTCAAAATATAATGAATTACGATATTTTTTCAATATTTTGAGAATAAAAGCAGCAAAAAATCGGCGATTTTCACCATTTCAAAGAGAAATATGCAGAAAGTAAAAGTAAAGCATTAAAAAAAATGAAACCTGTTACACTCTCGAGTAAGATTCGATTGGTTAATAGTCAAAACGACGGAAACTAATCATTAGCTTTAAAATTAGCTGGATATTGAGAGCTCATATCAATCCATAAACTTATTTAAACATAAATTCAATCTAATAATATATTGACATAATATATATTCATTGTCAAGAAGCTCGTGACTATGGGATTAATAGTGGTGTATCAGACGAGCGTTCTTGGATAAAAAGAGAGCTATATGTGTATGAAGGTAATCATCAATATCGACTTTCACTATGGAATAAGCAGCTTGCTTATATTGATGAAAAAAATATTTAGTTTTAACTCATTCTTTGCTCTTTGATTTCCTGATTATTTTTTTATATTGTTTTTTTTAAATACTTCATCGAAATAAATGCTTTAATTATAGGCCAGATTCTTCAGTGGATTACTTGTACGTATGAAGATAAAATGTAGAAATGTCAAAGTAAAATGGTAAAATGGTAAGATTAATGTATCATCTACCTTTATAATGGCTTCAATAGAAAGAATCAGATGAATAATAAATTTCGTTAATTTTATTTTCCTGTTTAACTTTATAGAAAAAGAAACGTTCAAAAGAAATCATTAAAATCCAAAGTACTTTTTTCCCTTATGAGAATCACATTACCAAATGGATATTATTTTTGTTATGTTTCAGGTAGTAAAACATTATCGTCAACAAGGTTCCCGATCAGGCGGGGGGCTGGGGAGAGGTTTTAGTCCCATCAAAATTTGAAAAAACGTCTGACTTTCTGCGAAATTTGTCAAAGTTTTGCGAAAAACTCTGGAAAAATTTTGGGTTGTAGGCTCTTATACCCATTTTCTTGCAGAAATTTCAATAAAAACACTTGCTGGCAAAACTGGCAGACTTTCTGCCAAATTTAAGCCCCTCCCACTTTTAAAAACAATCGGGAACCTTGATCGTCAATAGAAAACACTACCCTAGACATCGAATAATTTTAATTAATTTAAAAAAAGATTAGTATCAACAAATTAATTTCAATATCAAAAAATAATCTAGAATTTAAAAAAATGATAATGATTGCAGTTTTAAAGTTTTTTGTCTGGTTGTTATAACTTGTGCAGTTGTCAGTCAACCCGAAAGGTAGATGTCGACCATCGAAGGCACACAATTACTAACTATAATTATGTTGGATAGGAATTGAAAACTTAAATAATGTATTGCGGCACAGGTAAATGTTTGACAATTGAGCGATGACGACTAATCTGTTCCTTTATTATCTATTGACATACGAAAATGAACATCATCTATTAATCTTTGTTTCAGATTTTTTGCAAAATAAGTTGATATATCGGCTTGTACGAGCGTAACGCGATGATGTTTTGGCACTACTTTTTCTAACTTTTCTGAGTAACAAAGTCAGCTGAAGACTTTATTTCTTCATTAAAACATGCATCTATGTGCTCTGCATAATCTGGCAAAACTTCAGTTCGTTTGAGTGAGTTGTCTGAAAATTATTGATAAAATGAAAGCCGCAACGCGATGACGAAAAAGGGACAAGCAGTTGAGGGTGATGTATTTGCTCTTCGTTTTTCTGCGAATGTGTATATTATTTGAGAAAACGTTCTGTACACCACTTATAGTGAACACTCTAAAGTATTCTAAACAATAATTAGATTACTTAAATAGCGCTGTTATTCTAACGAAATATTGATTTGATTGAGGTAACGCGATGACGCTCCTGTAACGCGATGACGCTTGGTATTATAACCAAGTTTTTCTCTATATTTTCTTTTGATTAATTTGTAACTGCATGTAGCAAATGTAATAATTTTTTGAGTACTTATAGTAAGGAAGTAATCAGTGTTATTTATTCTTTATTTCAATGGAGAAATTATTAATAAACGTATGGTTTTAACCATTATAACAATCAATAAACATATAATCAAGAAAAAAAATCTCTTTCATCTAAAAAATTATTACATTAGTATAAAAAAGTTTCATTAATTATAAGCAAGTACTGTTTTCATCTAAGTGTTCGTCAATTAAAGTCATACTATCACTTGAATATAACTAAATTTCAATTAAATTGAACGAATAAAAAACAAATAGTCTATAGGATACATAATTCTGATTTAAAAATTAAAAATTTTTTTGTTCGAACTACAAGAATAAAATCGATATTCAATCGAATTATTATTCAGTACTTTAACTGAATGAACTTTCTTCGTTGCTGGTACCGTCTTTAATGATTGAAAAACTGGTTCCATTTGTATTTTTGATACATCTATATCAGATTGAGTTAATTCATCAATTTCGATTGTCGTTGTTTTTGATTGAGAAATACGCACAAAGTCCGCTGCTGATGTACACTGTTGTCCACCTAAGATTGCACGATACACAAGACGTTTTACCGTTCCACCAAGGGCGTCAACCACGCCCTTTCCGTGGGATGTGGCTAAGAAGTGCCAGTTTAAGATTACCTAAACAGTTTTTATGTACATTATTGCTAAATTTCTAGAACGAATAACACTAAAATATGTACCTTGTATTGTTCAGACAAACGACATAAATTTCGAAATAGAAACTTTTGCTTGAACTGCTGTGTTGCTCCATCAGAAAAAATATGAATTTCTTTCAAATTATTGAATTGTTGTTTTAACTTTTCAAATAATTTATCAAGTGATGCACTAATACAATATTTATCATGATCTAAATTGTTCGAAACGTAAACGTATGATTGGCCATCAACACCACCAGCACACCAAACATATGATGTAAATAATGAAACAGCACTCTGGGAATAATATGAACTTTGTACAGCATTTTGCATTGTTAATCGAAAATTCTCACTGTAGTCCACCTGTGAGCAAATTATTTCATCACTGGAAAGTGTTTTCATCGTCTCGAAGAAACTAGCTTGTTGTCGTTTAATGAAAACATGAGCCAAAAATGGTTCAGTTTTCTCTTTCAAAACAGTCAAACACTCTTCAATTGTACCTTCATAATCGATTTTTTGCGTTTTACCAGCACTCTGTACCCATTGAGACCATTTCATTTGCTGTGCTGGATTTTTTACCAAATCCAAGATTCTTTCCTTGAAATAATTTTTACATGTTAAGCAAGAACTAAACATACACTTTTCTTCCGTCTCAGCACAAACCAGCGTAGCTGAGAACTGTTGAAATGATTCCAGTGGAGTACATCGAACGTATTTAAATAAATCTTTCAATATCAAGTTGATATTCTCATGATGTGTACAAAGGCAGCTACGATGAGACATATGTGATTGAGTTAAAATATTTCGTGGACGTAATTCATTAAATGAAGTCAATGATAAAGTAACATCTGTATTAGCATATTCAGTCAAAAATAAGCCATATGTTTCCCGAACATTATATAAAAGAATTCGTTTTTGCAGTGTTGTTCCAATTCCATTATCTTTAATTGTAATGTAATCTCGCTTACCAGGCATCTGGTATGACACATCATCACGATTATAAAATTTCACTACTGCTTCCTTTATATCATTAGGTAAAGATCTTTGTTGACGTTGATGATGAATAACTGGTTTAGAAATTAAGTTTAATTCTTGTGCAATATGTTTCACTACATTGACACGTTTGTTTGAATCTTTTGGTAATGACTGGATAGCTCGTTTAACAGCTTTTCCGAACATTCGCCGGTTTTTGAATGATAAGGATTGATTTTCACTTGAAAGTTGAGCTTTTTTTGCTCTGTATCGTTTTGATGCTTGTTTTTGTCGAATACGAAGTTGTTCTAATGATTCTTTTGTCAAATTACGACGTCGATGGTTGTCTCGGATACGAGATTTTTCTTTCATTTGTTGAAATTTTATTTTATTGTTTGATAAGTTCATACGATAAATCTTTTGTTTTTCCGCATTTGATTTTGCCATTAAATAAATAATAAGTCGAAGCGTGATCCAAATTTATCAAAGAAAAATATTTCGATACGGCTTTACAAACACCAGCAGTTGTGAACGGGCAATCCTATCTTAAGATTGGGTTGCTCATGATGGCTAGCTCTGGGAATGGGAAGAAGAAGAGTGATGATGGTTTATTCCAAAGAAATCAGTGCTATATATAGCGTATATGAACACAGGAGAAAGTGGACAATGACTACATAGTATCACAAAGTGAAACTGATGCAATTCGAGAGATGATGAAATGACAACAATGAAAAGATGGTGAAATAGATGGTGGACAATGCGAGAGAAAATCAGATAGAAGATGGGTAATGAGAGATGACGAAATAGAGGTGAAAGATGATGTAATACTGAACGTGAAGAGAACAAAGACAAGAAACATATGTGAACATATGTGAAGAGAACAGAAAACATATATTACATATGTAAAGAGAACAGAAAAAATACATATATGTCGAGAATAGAAAAAAATATGTGTCGAGACTCGAAATAGAAGGTAGCCATGTGAGAAGAGAAGATGATGTATGTCATCTTCTAACAGAGATTTAAATTATTCATAGAATCAAAGATAGTTAGTTCAAATTTGATTAGGGGAGAAAAATTGAATCGGATTGGTGATTCTAGTTCAGCTGTATGGTATAAATGAAGACCAATTATCATGGATTAATAATAATTTAACAAGAGACATTCATAGAAATTCGATTTTGATAGCTTATCGCTATCATTGAATGTCAAATCGCTATTTGGAATTTTTTTTTGAAATAAGCAAAGTAAAAAAAATCAAAAAACGTCATCGCGTTGCGCTAAATTTTTCTATTAAAAGAAAAGATTCGAACCAAAACTATATGCATCAGATAGCCCATAAAAAGTTAGCTGTAGATATCTAGGTTTCATGAAATAATGATGCTTATCAATACGTAGCGACAAACAATATTGACTTTTTGGTTACGCGATGACGTTAAAAATATGTTACTTTTCTGTGAGCCAGCTCGAAATTAAAATCATAGATAAGAAAATCGTTTGTTAAGTAAAAAGACACTTATCATGGTGTAGACCTAATCAGCCTTGAACAACTTTATAAATATCAAAGCTTGTCTGTGTATAAGCTAGACAGATTGATGGTTCGAATCAAACGATTGTCTTCGTTATATTAGTGACATCTTCATTACCAACCATAAAACACCAAAAAAGAGACTTATTAATGAAACAAAATGTGTTTTCCTACGGTTCAATCTATGCTCTACAAGATGAGATTAATCATTTTCTCAGATGATGACTTCGAATTGCCAGTCAGCGAGGTTACACGTTAGGCGTACAAGCTGATATAAAAGTTTTGGATTTCATTCAATAAAATTCTTCTAACTTCTCGAATAAAAGAAAAATAATTCCATGGTTGTTCTTTAAATATACAGCCGACATACGTGAGATGTTAATTTGGATGATCAATAAATAAGACATAATGTATAGAACAAAAAGACTTTGGTGATGATTGTGCAACAATAAAAAGGTAAATAATAGATAGAAAAATTCTATTTCTATGAAGTTATCTGTAATGTCAACATTAAGATCGTAGTGTGCTTTTTTCGAGATCTCATTGCGTAGGATGTCACTTGACATGTTGTGTTTGACAAAGTAGACGGTACCTGCTTTCTTTAAATCAACATATTCTTGTGGGCACATTCTGTCAGACATATAGAGATCAGTTTTTCTAAAACTGTCTCGCATAAAAGACAGACAAGATAAAATTCTAAAATATGATTTGAAATGATACTAAAATCTTTCAAAAATATTACAAATCCAGACATTTTTTGTTGGTTACGAAGTTCTGTCAGCAAGATACGAATAACAAACAAAAAAGAAGACAGTTGATGATGAGTTAAACGTCACCAGCTAGTGGCTAAGATTGTAGACGAAATTTTATAGAAAACACGGCCAAAGGTAGTTGAGTATGATGAAGGGTTCAAAGCATTTCATAAGCAGCCGCGACGATAATAGTGTGATTTCTCGACGAAATGAAAAATAATCATCGCAAGTAAATAACTATTGGATCAAATAAAACAATTTCATATGCGTATATCTATGTATATTTGTTTATACAAAACTGATATTATGTGCGTATGTGACGATGAATTTAGTTGGTATGACAATATAGCTGTTAGGGAAATAAAATGACTATTAGTTAGAAAAAGAGGAGAATGACAAATTTTTATATGTCCAGGCTGATGACATCAATATATTCTTTTACTTTTCTAACCCACTGAAATATATCGAGTATGATAAAAATTTGGAATTCTACTCTAGAGAATTAAGAAAGTTTAAAATGAATATAACAATGCGTAGTTAAAACATACCTTATTTTTTATTCTTAAATTTATTTTGAATGAATGAACCTTCAAGAACCTAATTTAAATATTATATTTCTTGAAAGATTTTTAAAGAATGGTTAATAATATCAAACAAATCTGATGTTCATTTGTCAGCTAATAAACAAATTAATTTAAATAAAAATCTTAGACATTGATTTCGTATATGTAATGTATCACTTGTTTTAAATTGTACACTTTTATCAGTTTCTTCATTTTTTGAATTCAATAAATATTAATCGTGAATTAATTGATATAAATTATTATTGATGTATTCGTCAACCATGTAAATTCTCTCAACTGAAGAGAGGATCATATGAAAAAAACTGAGATATGTTTGTGTATGTGTTTATCGGTACCAAACCAACATTATCCAAGCCAACGACGGATTTTTGATATAGTGCTTTTGATCAATCAAATTCTTCCAGCTTGTGAATCTCTTATAAAGTTTGTCCAAAGGTTTTCAGGATCAAGAAATCGATTGGAGTCATTAAGTTCGAGGAATTTTCCAACGTTTTTTCGTTAAAAAAAGGTTCCGAATGGGGAGTTTTATTGTAGCGTCGATTTTCTGGCAACAATATATGATATTTGGAATCGCGTACTCTGAATTCTTCTGTTATAAGCATGATCCTCTCTTTGAGAAAGGTAAATGCAAGCCGACTAGATTGTAAATAGCAAAAGATGACCTGTCAATGAAGTAGACTGAGCTATACAAGCATTTTACTGTGAGTGGCTCCCCGACGAGCGAATAGTCTTAAGTTTGTGAGATTTACTTTCACATGAAATCTGTAGCATATGTCGTATGTATTGCGAGAATATTCCATAAGTAGCTCGGTGTATAGACATTTCAGTAAGACACGGTGTTTTTAGATAGAGTAGGAAATTGTAATTGTAACTAATAGTTATCAATGGATTCTGCTACTCGGCTGTGAGCGGGTTGCTCGATGATAGAAGATGAGAGAAGATGACTAGTGAGTGAATGATTTATTGCAAAGAAATCAGAACTATAAATACTGGGATGAACCAAGAGAAAGATATGACGAAATCCAACAAAGAAAAGATGATGAAACGAAGATGGACAATAAGAAAAATGATGAAATGAGGATGGACAATGCGAAAAGATGATGAAATGAAGATGGACAAAAATATAGATGATGAAATGTAGAACATACATCATCGTATATTCACATATGTTAACAGAACAGATAAGAGATGTGAACATATGTGACATATGAAGAACAGAAAGAAAAGACATATATGAAGAACGAGAGGATGATATATGTCATCCTCTAACACCTCCCCGTTTCCATGAGATGAGCGTCCACGCGAATGTCCAAATTTTGCAAGATCAGAAGAGAGCCACAGATGGTTGGTATTTGTGGACACAGTACGTTGATGTGCAACTCGATGAATGTTAATTAACTATGTTCGTGGTTTAGTGAATAAACCATCTAGCAAGACACCAGGTCGTTGACGTGTACTTGGTATTGACTTGCTTCATGGTCACTTTTGATTACATAAGTTAAATGATTGTTATCCAACTTATCGATGATTCGGAAGGGCCCCGAGTGTCTTTCTTCGAACTTGTTTCGACTACCACGCCGTTTTGCGAAGACTAGTTGACCAATTTCATAGATTGGTGCTTGTCGATTATGATCATACCGCTGTTTTGCCATTTGCTGGTACCGTCGAACATTGTTTTTAGTTGCGTCCAACACTACCTTCCGATATCTCGATAGATGTTCAGCATAATCTGAGATCTTAGGCATCTGTAGGACCGGTCTAGCTGCATCAAAAGCCAAAGGAATCTCACGCCCAAACATCAGGAATGATGGCGAGTAGCCAGTTGTAGCATGAACGCTGGTATTGTATGCGTGCACCACTCCAGGTAGAAAATCATCCCAATTGGATTCATTGTTTTCACACAGCATCGCCAACTTCGGTCTCATCGTTGCATTCCATCTTTCCGTTTGGCCGTTGGTTTGCGGATGGTAAGGCGTTGACAGTATATGTTTAAAACCCAGAAGCTTGTTCAGACATTGGAACAGTTCATTTTTAAAATGTGTGCCGTTATCTGTGAGAAGTTGACTTGGGACTCCGAAAGTTAAAGCCGTTTCCACTATAAATTCCGCTGTCAGTTGTGCCGTACATGTTAGAAGAGCTTTTGCTACAACGAATTTTGATAGATAATCTGTGAGGACAATGACGTATTTGTTTCCGTTATTTGATTCTTGAACTGGTCCCTAGAAATCCAATCCCACCAGGTTGAAGATTTCAGAAGGAGGCTCGATTGAGTGTAGATGTCCAGGTGGTTTTTGCCGTCTGGTGTTGAATCTTGTACATGCTTGACACTCTTTTACGTAAGTTTGAATTGCTGCACACATCCCAGGCCAAAAGCATCGACCTTTAAGTTTTCCAAAAGTCTTGTCTCGTCCAAAATGTGCTGAAAATTGATGAGTATGAGCCACAGCCAGAACTTCTGGAACCAGAGATTTAGGAATATATGGAACCATTTGTTTACCCCTTCTGCTGCTGCATAGTTGATATAAGATGCCATCATTGATTACCATACCTTCAGGTGGTTTCTTAATGTGTTCTCGTATGGTTCTATCCTGTTGTTGTGCTTCCTTGATTCGTACCAGATCCAATGGTGAGCGTCCATCTTTTGAAGTTGATAATAGCATAGTCGATGCGTCATTGTTATCGATTTCTTCAGAATCCATACCATTACGTTTCCAGTCAGGTGAGCATTTTGATAAGTTTGTAGATGGTAATTGAGTATCAGATTCCAAAGACTTGATGCGTGCTGCAGCAGCCTGAGTCACCACATTAATACAAGTCCGCCTTGGTGTTATAAGCTGATCTTCTTTTACCACTGTATCTGGTGTTCCAATTGGGAATCTAGATGCAAGATCAGCATCACAATTGCGCTTGCCCTTCTTGTAACGCACTTCTTGGATGTTGTACTCTGAGAGAATTAATGACCAGCTGTCCACTCGTCGGTTCTTGGATCCCTTTTTGTGAAAGTTGCATAAGGTGCAGTGATCTGTCTCGATGATGAAGTCACGGCCAAGCAAGTAAGGACGAAGCTTTTCCACACATTTGAACACTGGCAAGGCTTCCTTCTCAATAGTTGCATATTGCTTTTGAGCAGAGTTAAGCAGTTGGGAATGATAGTAGATGACTCGAACACCATCGGGTGTTATTTGCTTGAGGACTCCACCAATTCCAATGTCTGAAGCATCAGTCGACAAGATCAGTGGTGAGTTATCATCAGGAAAATCGAGCACCAGTGGTGTTGTTGAAATAGCCACTTTTAACTGGTTGAATGCGTTAACTTGCTCTGGTCCCCAGGTAAACTCACGATGATGCCGCTTGTGTAAGTTGGTGGTGCGATGTATTGGCGCTGCCATTTGCGCGAAGTTCTTAATAAACTTACGATAAAACCCTAGAGCTCCAATAAAGTAGTTTGCTTCGCGGAGTGTAGTTGGCATCGGTAGCTGTTGAATGGTCTCGATCTTGTCATCCAACGGCCTCATCCCATTTGCATCAACCATATGCCCCAGATACTTCATCCTAGATTTAAAAAACTCACATTTCGGTGGGTTGAGCTGGAACTGGTGCTTGTGTAGTGCTGCAAGGACTTCTCTCACGTGTCCAAGGTGATCATTGAACGACTTTGAGAATACTATAATATCGTCCAGATAGACCAAACAGTACTGTTCACGACCTTGCACAACAATGGTATTCATGATCCGCTGAAACGTCGGCGGAGCATTCTTCAATCCAGCAGGCAGAACTTTGAAGTGGTACAAGCCATCTCTAGTAATGAAGGCTGTTTTGGATTGATCCCGCTCCAAGATCGGAATCTGCAGGTAACCACTCTTTAGATCCATCTTGGTGTAGTAGCCATGACCCTGCAGTTGATTGATTGTTTCAGAGATTGACGGCAGGGGATAGTTGTCCTTGATCGTCGCACTGTTGAGCTTGCGATAATCCACTGTAAACCTTGTTGAACCATCTGGTTTCTTGACGATGTGCACAGGTGCTGCCCACGGTGAATTTGAATGAACAATTTGCCCAGCTGCTAGCATGATCTCCACATGTTTCTTCGTTTCTCCCTTTTGAAACTTTGATTGGATTCGAGTTCGCTCGACGATGGGCTGCACTTCTCCAGTATCGATCGTGTGAAACATCGCCGTCGTAGCTTTTGTAGGAATAGAGACATCGAAGATTGCCTCAAAATTACCTAGAAGACTCTTCACTTGCTGTTGTTGCGGCATAAGTTCCAGATGAGCCGACAGGTCCTCAATCATCTGCGTTACATTGGACTTGGGCTGGATAGAGAAAGTACCAATAGCCAGGTTTGTTTTACTGCCATCTCCACCCAATTCCATCGCCACTGATGCAGTCTCGTTCCCTTGTTTATTGAACATGGCAATCCGACTTTCATGTGTAAGTATTGAAACATTGTTGTCCCGGATCCAGTCCACACCTAAAATGCAGGAACATGACAGCGTTTGAGCCACAGATGCCAGAACCGTTGTTTCTACTCTTCCCAATTTCATAGACAAGTTCACTTCACCGTTAGTTACAAATGGTGTGATGCCATCAGCAAGCCAGTGGTTCTGCTTATGACCATGTACCAGTTGTAGACCAAGTCGTTGAACTATTTTGTTTGAGATGAAGGTTTGATGAGCGCCAGTATCCACAAGGACTTGTAAGGGTTGTTGATTGACTAGGGCAGTGATATAAAACAAGGATGGATGTTTGATGTTCGTGTTTCTGGGGTCGTCGCCATCCTTCGACGGCCCCAGATCTAGTTTGGGTACTTGGAAGTTTGGTGGTCTTTGTTGCCATCAGATCGGTTCTTGTACTGCTGCATGTTCCCCGATCGATTGTTCCACTGTGGTCGTTGTTGTCTGTTTGCTGCTTGATCAACAGCTTCGGAGAATTGCTGATGCTTCCATGCCACATTGTGAGAACCTTGTACGGCGTTGGTCATCTGCCCATGATGTTCTTGCTCGTCATATGAAGCTCGCAGTCTACCTTCTTCATGTTGGATCAATACTTTGAGAAGTTGATCAACATCATCGAAGGTCTTGTTTTCGTACTTGTACCGGAACTCTGGCAACGCCCCACTGACGATTCGCCATACCCGATCTTGTGTAGGCATGTTTTCATCATATACTGAACATAGGCTCATCATATCATTCCAATATTTGGTTGCTGGTTCGTTCAGGTTTTGTTGTCGACGATGAAGAAGCGCTTCTAGCTCCAGTCTGTTTGATTTACCGAGCGGTCCGAAGGTGTCCAGTAACTTACTCTTTAGTGTCCGCCATGAAGCCACTTCTTTCCTCTTATTCTCCCACCACATCTCGGCATCTCCTTGCAGTTTTAATTGGGCTAACAAAAACACTTCATCATCCGGCATCTTCGCGATGTCTGCCAGTTTGTCGATCTTTTTAATCCATAGCTCAACATTCTCTTGCTTCTTGCCATAGTATGGCTTCAACTCGTCGATTTGTTTGTCAAGTGCCATTCGAAGAAGATTTTGACTTGACGATGTTAAATTGTAACCCTTACCTGATGATACCAATTGATCGGTAGATGCCAAACTTGTTGAGTTGGTCAGTTTTATAGCATTGTTCTGATCCTGTATGTTCTTCATCTCTTGTGTTCGGTGATTTTCGCCTTGTACCATTCTCGCAGCCAGATGTTCCATTTTTGAATCCACTTGTTCAACGCGATACCGAACCTCCTCCTTGAACTCCTTTATCTCTTTAAATCCCTCGCTAGACTCAGCTTGCATTTTCTGTAGCATTTTCATCACCATCTGGAGATCCATTGTAGCACTTACTGTTTGTTCCAGTGTTTTTGACTCCATTGTTTGATCCGTAACGTCTCGTTCCAATTCACCAGATGTATGTTGTTGTGGTGATATGCCGCTCTCTTCTATATCACGTGAAAACTCTAGTAGTCGATCTGTTCTCTCTGGATTGCTACGAAGGACTCGACTTGGCATTCAGTCTGGATAAACCACACAGCACGAGATAGTCGTTGGGAAACGCTGGTTTCTTCGATGTTGTTCGTCGTGTTGTTGAATGTCGTCGAATCAGGTCACGGCACCAAATGTGAGCGGGTTGATCGATGATAGAAGATGACTGGTGAGTGAATGATTTATTGCAAATAAATCAGAACTATAAATACTGGGATGAACCAAGAGAAAGATATGACGAAATCCAACAAAGAAAAGATGATGAAATGAAGATGGACAATAAGAAAAATGATGAAATGAGGATGGACAATGCGAAAAGATGATGAAATGAAGATGGACAAAAATATAGATGATGAAATGTAGAACATACATCATCGTATATTCACATATGTTAACAGAACAGATAAGAGATGTGAACATATGTGACATATGAAGAACAGAAAGAAAAGACATATATGAAGAACGAGAGGATGATATATGTCATCCTCTAATATCGGCATTTATCGAAAATTTTTGAGGCCACCCTCACTCTCGTAAATGACTAATGATTGACTTGCAAGATTGATATTAGCCGCCCTTGTTTAATCCAAGAAGAATCCCCACTAAAATTTTCCGGGACTTCTTGACATGAACTTCTGTGGGATTTCAGAGGAAGTTTCTAAGGAATCTCCAGGAATTGTTTCAGGAATGGCTTGAAATGTGAAGAATAAGTTATTATGACCCAATACATGACATATTTCAGTGATATTATGACTGAAATTTTGCTTCCACTAAAGTATACTGATAGATAGATAGATAATCTATCTGCCGATATATATATATCGATGTACTGTACTGAAGAAAAATTTCAATGATAGTGTCATTGAAAAATGCCATGAACTCTAAAAATATTAGACGATAATTTACTTCTATGAAAAAACGTTGTTTTAATAATGAAACTTTAATCTACAGTTTGTACATACATTGTCTTTCAAAATAAATGTGTTTTTATTTTACTTTCTAGCTTAAAAAAAATGTCTAATACTTTGACTTCAGCTTCTTTCTTCTTTTTATACCAGTCGGAAGTGTCTACAGTTAATCATATGATTGTATTTAAAAATATATATATTAATATCTTTTCGAAACATTTATGCACTTAACAGAATTAAATCCAGAAAAAGAAAACTCTTTGAGGAGTCTCTATATGGTGGCTTCCTCAAGATTCATCAGGAATGGTGAAGTTTTGAATGAATTTCTTGGCGATTCTCTGGAGACGAGTCGATTAGGGTTTCTTTTTTGAATGCTTCAATGAAGTACGAATTCTAATCGCATTACTGATTTCAACAATTTATTAATATTCTATAAAATAGAAACGATGTGATCTATTATGAGAGAACGGCGAGTACATTATAACTTTCGAGTTTGAAATTAATAATCTGGCTTCGTAAATCACAAAATATGGAAGATTGAAGTTCGAACTGGATGTAGCATTACCTATATGAAAAATTTAATTGACGGTAAAGGACCAAGCGAGACTGTGTGATAAATTTTACTTGTTTTTCTTCTATCCGTTGATTTATCATCACCTAAAAGAGTAATTTGATCATACTTATAATCGAGATCTTTATGTATATAATGTACTGTTTTTTAAAGATATATATGTGATTTAAAATCATATACTCGTCATTTTTCAATAGAAACTTTGTACAAGTAACTTTTCCAGAGGAAAAATACTGAACTTCAATTCAATCTCGTTGGATTCGAAAAAAATGCAAGCTGTTTCCATGTTGATCATGCTCGTAGTATAGTCAAGATCATAGTCATGAAAAATATGCAGATTCTACAACAGATATATTCAAGAGATTCTAATAAATATTAAAAACTATGACTGGAAGATAGGAATAGCTACTATTTCGTTGCTTCTATTGCTTAGACGTATGATCAAATGCAATCATATTCGAACAAAATATACAGTCATCAACAAGTGAAAAATTAATTAATAATCAAACTGAAGTTGAAATGAAACTTTCAACATTTTTCTTAATAGTGTCTCTATCAAAAATATTTCAAATAATAATTCAACAAATGTTGACAAAAACTGATAAAATCTTATTAAGTTTTCTAGAATAATCATTAAAAGTCTAATCAATCGAACAATTATGGCGTGATAAAATATAATAAAGATATACAGATAAATAAAACAAATAAAACGAATTCTTATCTTATTCTTACATCATATAAATAATATATCATTTTCATACTCATATTCATAAAGTACTTTAAAACGTTTTAATATTAAAATGGCATGGCGATTAATTTGTGATCGTGGTCAACAAATATGGAAATATTTTAAAAATGAAAATTCAATTTCAATTGATTTTAATAAAGAAAATCCAAATAGTAATGATAAAATTTTTCGTCAATATGCAATTGAACAAAATTATAAACCATTAAATATTGATGAAAATCAATATGAAAAATTAAAAATTCCTTTATTTAACGATGAATTATCATCATCAGTAATAAAATGTCTATTAAATGGAATAAATCATTATTCATCATTACAAGTTGATGATGGTCATTGGCCAGGAGATTATGGTGGACCAATGTTTTTATTACCTGGTGCAATAATAACATCATATATAACTAAATTTGAATTTACAGAAGAACAAAAATCTGAAATGATTAAATATTTATTTAATCATCAATTAATTGATGGTGGTTGGGGTACTCATATTGAAAATAAATCAACTATGTTTGGTACTGTATTAAATTATATATCATTAAGATTATTAGGAATACCATTTCAACATGAAAAAATACAAAATGCTTATAACTTTATTCAACTAGAAGGTGGCGCTATGTATGCACCAAGTTGGGCAAAATTTTGGTTATGTGTTTTAGGTGTAATGCCATGGGAAGGTGTTAATTCATTATTTCCTGAATTATGGTTATTACCTGAATGGTTACCATTTCATCCTTCTCGATATTGGTGTCATTGTAGAATGGTTTATTTACCAATGAGTTATGTTTATGCTGAAAAAATTGTTGGAGAAATCACTCCACTTATTTTACAATTAAGAAATGAATTATATATTGAAAAATATGAAAATATTGATTTTACTCAATATAAAAATTCAATTAGTTCATTAGATTTATATACACCTCAAACAAATTTATTAAAAATATTAAATTTTTTTACAAATACTTATGAAACTATTTATAATCAATATATACGTAAAAAAGCAAGTGAATTTTTAATTAATTATATTGAAGCTGAAGATGAACATACAAATTATATTAATATTGGTCCTGTTAATAAATTTATAAATATGTTATCAATATGGTATTCAAAAGGACATCATAGTAAACAATTTCAATTACATTTAAATCGTGTTAATGATTATTTATGGTTAAGTGAAGATGGTATGAAAATTCAAGGTTATAATGGTTCACAATTATGGGATACTGTTTTTTCAGTTCAAGCTATTTTAGAAACAGGATTAGCACATTTATTTTCAAATTCTATAAATTTAGCTTATAATTATATAGATATAAGTCAAGTTTTAGAAGATGTTAAAGATTATAAAAAATTTTATCGTCATATATCAAAAGGTGGATGGCCTTTTTCAACACGTGATCATGGTTGGCCAATAACAGATTGTACTGCCGAAGGACTTAAAACAACATTATTATTACATGAACAAATATTTAATTGTCCACATACAATAACATCTGATCGTTTAGAATATTCAATTGATTTTATTCTTAGTACACAAAATAAAGATGGGGGTTGGGCATCATATGAACTTCAACGTTCAGGAATTTGGATAGAATGGTTAAATCCTGCTGAAGTATTTCAAGGAATAATGATTGATTATTCATATATAGAATGTACTTCAGCTTGTATACAAGCATTATGGAAATTTCGTTTATCAAAACAATTTTTAAATTATAGATATAAAGAAATTGATATTGCAATTCAATGTGGAATTGAATTTATTAAAAAAAAACAACAATCAGATGGAAGTTGGTATGGAAGTTGGGCTGTATGTTTTACATATGGTACATGGTTTGCTATTGAAGCATTAATTACAGTTGGTGAATCACCAAAATCAAAAATAATTACAAAAGCTGTTGAATTTTTACTTTCAAAACAAAATCAAGATGGTGGTTGGGGAGAATCTTATTTAAGTTGTGTTTATAAAACATATATTCATCATAAACAATCTCAAGTTATAAATACAGCTTGGGCTATTTTATCATTAATATCTGCAAAAGCAGATATAAATATTATTCGTAAAGGTATTCAATTTATAATTAATAAACAATCTTCAAATGGAGAATGGAATCAAGATGGTATTAGTGGAGTTTTTAATGGAAATTGTATGATTAGTTATACTAATTATAGAAATATTTTTCCTATTTGGGCTTTAGGAAGATTTATTAAACAACAATAATTTGTTTTTTTTTATAACATATTTTCATTTGTTTTAATAAAGAAAAAAAAAAGTTTATAATAGTTAAATATAGTTATAAGATAAATGATATGAGTAAAACTCATCATTATGGCATGATCTTAAATAACAAAAAAAAAATATATATATATCCAATGAATACACGAGAAAAGTATATCACCAGATGTTTGTAAAAAAATCATCCTATCTATTCTAAAAAACGATATAAAATGTTTTTCTTTATTCATAATATTATTTTCTATTAATAATGTATTGGATTATATTATTTATTATTATTATTATCGGAATAATTTTGTACAAAATTCATAGAAATAAATTAATAAAAGATAATTTAGATATCAAATATGACCATGCTATAATTATGGGTGGAAGTATTGCTGGTATGACAACTGCTGCTTATTTAACAAAATATTTTAAACGAATAACAATAATAGAAAGTGATGATGTTTTAAATGATATATTAATGAAATCAACACCTGAAGAATTATTAAATTATCGATGTAATTTAAAAAATTCAAATTCATTAGGACGTTCAGGTGTTAATCAAAATTATCAAATACATGTTTTACAAGGTGAAGGAAGTAAAATTTTATTTGAATTATTTCCAAATTTAAAAAATAAATTAATTAATGAATATGGTGCTCATATATCATCATTAAAAAATCAATTTCGTTTTATAATTGGTGATAGTTTATTAAATAAAAATTTAACTGAAGATCTTTATTGGTTTTGTATTGATCGTTTTACATTAGAAACTGTTTTAAGAAAAGAATTATGTTTACAATATAATAATCAACAAATTCAATGGATATGTAATACTAAAGTAATACAATTAATTGTTAATCAATCAAATAATTCTGTTCTTGGTATTAAATATCGTTCAAAATTAAATTTCGATTTACAAAATGATTTATATGGAGATTTTATAATTGATTGTACTGGAAGATATACATCATCTATTAAATGGTTAAAACAAAATTTTAATTTAATTATTCCAACTGAACAATTACATGTTGGAACAGGTTATGTTTCATTTGTTGGTGAAAGATTTAAAACAGGAAATTTATTATTAGATTCAATACATATTGGTGGAAATGCCGCTCATGCTCCACATTATAATAAAGGTTTTCTTACAATACCAATTCGTAAAATAAAAACTTCTGATATAAATTCATTAGGATTAATATCAAATTTTGCTGTTTATTGTGTAAATGGTGAATATCCACCAAATGATTCATATGAAAATCTTTTAGAATGGATTAAAGAATATTTACCTATTGATTATTATTTAATATTAAAATCAACAAAAATTTTAAGTCCATTATTACCATATAGACGTGCATTTGATCATAGAAAATATGTTGAATTATTAGGTAAAAAATGGCCAAAAAATTTTATTTTATTAGGTGATTCAATGTGTGTATTTAATCCTAAAAATGGTCAAGGTATGACACATGCATGTCGACAAGCAAAACAATTAAATAAAATATTTAAAAAAAAAATTTCTTTAAAAAATATATCATTTATTTATAATAAACAAGCTTCATTAATTACTGAAGAATGTTGGCTTACTTCAATAACAAATGATTGGGCTGTACCAACATTAAAATTTATTAAAATAGATAAATATGGTTTAATAAAAACTTATCAAAGAAATCAAAATAATTTACTATCAAGTCATTTTCAACCAAAAATACCATTATTTATGAAATTTTTACAATGGTATACATATTGGTTAATTAAATGTGCAGAACAATCAGGAGAATTAACAACAGCTTTTATACATGTTGTTTTTCAAGAAAAATCTCCATATACATTATTAAAACCAAAATTTTTCTTTAAAATTTTTTATTCATTTATTAAAAATTATTTAAATATAATAAAAAAAACTTTTTAATTAAATTTTATTTATAAATAAAATATCAAATAAATCTCTTATCAACTTTGAAAACTTTTTTTTTTTTCTATTTAAAATATCGTACGATGTGGCGTGACATTCACCTGTTAAAAAAACTTTCATTTAATCTCGTTTATCATTCCATTATTTGACTACGTTATGACTATTTTATCAGTTATCTTTATATTTAAAGAATCTTATTCGGTATAATTGCGACTTCATTATTAGCATTAAATATATCATTATCATCCATTGTTTTATATCTAAAATGATGTAATATTTACACCATTGATGACGTATATCTACATATCACCACATAAGTAATAAAGGCATTCTTCAGCATTGTATTCGAAAAAAAAATTAGATCATTATGTTAAAGTAATTGGCATGATTTAATATTAGGTTGTCCGGAAAGTTCGTGCAATTACCCTTTTACTACAAGAGTGTCGATATTTAGGATGGTACACCAATTTTCACCTAATTACTTCATCGTCTTTTTCGGAAAAGAAAGGAGTTTTCATAGTCATGTTTGCCCACACTTAAGATATCACACTTCGAATTCATCTGTCAATGGTATATCCGTTTCACAATATCGAGATATACTGTTTTATAGAGCTCACTCAGGACTACAAGATGTACTGTTTGCGTTTGAATTTAAAGTTAGTTAAGATGTCAAAGAAGGCTATTTGACAAGAAAGCACCATGAACACACAAGTAACATGTAGATTTTTCTTCGAAGTTCTTGCATATCTCTTGGAAAAATAGCTCATATTTGAATCGATTATTGCAAATATATAATTAGATTAAGTCAAATTGAGTAATGTTTTCAATAATAGAAAGAAATTGTTGAACAAAATCTTGTTAAAAAAGATATATATGTTGATAAAATCAACATATTGATCTGAAATGATAAATATTCGGATTCAATTAACATTATGACAAAGTTAAATAATCGAGTTTCAAGGTTTTATGTTCGTTTGTCCCACATATTTTTTATGATATAATTTCACCAAGTTTTAACCCTCTTACTATCACCTGCCAACACTAAACTTTTTCTTGATTGGGATCGTTACGGATCCCATCTCAATTTTGAATTAGGGAAAAAGAGTAATATTTCTATCAAGCTGTAGAGTAAGTATGATGATTACATATGAAAGAGCATTACAGACTAACGTAAATCAAAAGAAAAAGATCTTATCGTGCCATTTTCTAGCAGTCTCTTTTCTTTATTTCTTCTTTTTTTTCTTATCTTCATTAAAAGATCCTAAGCACATATCACAAATTATTTTACGATGATTCGAACAATAAGAAAAGTAACAGGTTGAGCATTGCATAGCGACTTTTTTATCATGTGATCTTGAACAGAGTCAACAACATCATCTTCTACCTGTTTTCGATCCAGGAGTTGTCGGATGGGTTATTGAAAGACCGAGACTCTGCACAGCTAATCGAATACCTTGATGAACTGCTTTCGGATTCTGGTAACGTTGATTGAGATGAACATCAACAAGGCTCTGGCCTAGTTGTTGAAGAAATAATCGTCGACGAAACAACTTGTCATGGCTTCACTGAAAATTTTTCGTGGTCCATATAATAAAGGCTACAATACTCGCTACATCAAGCATATTAAAAAAAATATCATCGGCCATCTATTGATTTGTCGTTTACACGAATAAGTTTGGACCATTCGATCCATGTGGTCTACACCACTTTTTGTTTGATTGTAATATAAGATTATTTCCGGCTTCTTGTGTATATCTTCACTAACTGCCGTGTCGTAATGTATCAATGAAACAAGAATCACCGCTTGGTTTTTCTTTGTCACATAGATCACTAGTTTACGATTTCTATCGAAACAGAATATGGATGATTTTTCTGAACGTTCACCATTCGGGGTCAAAAAAGTGCGCAGCACCAAAATATTTTTATTCCATACTTCGTAGGCTTGTTGCGCATAATACATTGGCTAGAGGTAGGTATAAGTTAATCATCATTTATCATTTCACCACCAGAAATATAGCATATCTGCAGCTGTGCTAAAAAGAGAGTCCAAAATTCACTGATTGGAGCTAGCTTATATGTTTTGATGCTTGTATCTCGTGTGGTTGCATGATCAAATCTGCAAAACCGAATTAAGCTGTTCATACGGTTTTTTGATAAAGTTGCTCGAAATATGGGTCTGCCAGTATTTGTCGACCATAATTCATCAATATGTTCGTTTTGAGATAGTTGGACACTTGTAAGTAACAATAATCCAATGAATGCCTAAATTTCTTTACTATTGGTATCCTCCCATTGCCCTTTTTTTTCGGAATTTCGTTCAGACCATGCGGCAGCAATCGTTTGTGCACGTCTATTGGTCTCTCTAACAATGATAGATACCGTGTCTTCTGTAAATAATAGTTGAAAAGTGCCTTTCACTGTCTGTATTTTAACAGCTGAATGTCCAATGCTATTTCATTGCTATAACATGTTGGCTCGTAGATTCGAGTTTGGAACGGTATGTTGATGGTTCTTCATGACTATCATCTTCACTTTCACTTTCCGCGGAACTTATACCAGCTTTTTCTTACCAATCATCTTCATCTGTGGAAGTTTCTTCAGATCCTTCCGAATTACTTTGTAGATCCTTTAGTATTTCCGAATCTTCATCATCACTTTCATCGTCGGTGGGACTATTGGCGTTATCTGAATAGTCTTCATCGGAAATTTCATCACAATCTTCGTTGAAAGGTCTCTTTGAAGCCATTGGATAAAGATTTCAATCGGTTTGGTTCCAGCAAAGATTGTATCAAAAAAATTATAGATGTTAATGCCAGTCTGGTAATCAGAAGTCTGTCAAAGAGATGGAATGATTGTTTCACGTAATAATTATTCATAGAAAAGTATCAGCTATTTATATAGTTATTGGATCAACATCCAATGGAAATTTTTAGGATTATATTCCAGATGAAGTGAAGTGTAAAAACTTAACAAACATATTACATCATCAGAGAGATATAAAGGCTATCAAGGGAATATCCCCGACATGTACACTGAATAACAGAAGGAAAAATATACACATATATGAATGACAGCTTGCATAGAAATGATAAATATACATATATGAGATATATATCAGTTGCAAAATGGGTGCATCAGTTTCTGATAATTGGATAGAACAATCTACATTTAAAATTATAAAGCAATTTCAAGTACACATTTTAAGATGACACGAACTCTTACAAAAAATTCTATCGAAGTGATATAAAATTCATTATATGAGTAAATAAGTCCATCAACGATTCACTGCTAATAACCTCACATCAATAATTTATGTGTAATCAACTCTACTCTCTGGGATCTATTAAGACCCGAATCGATAAAAATACGTTGATACGTATTTCAATATATTTTATTGTATTAACAATACTCGAAAAGTACAAACAAATATCATCAATGAGTAAAACTAACATCTATCAATGCATATCTAAAAGTGGAGGTATTAATCTATTATGCTATGAGAATTAAGTACAATGGAAGTGGTCTGAGGTTCGAAAAGATCCCAGGTGGTAGTATGAGAGTTAAAAAACTCTACGATACAATTTGATATCGAATTCATTCAATGGTTGAGAATTTTTATTAATGAAAATAAAAGAAAACAGACACTTTTATTTAATTTTGATTGAACATAAATTTTTGATTAAATAATTGTATTTAATACAGAAAATAAAGCAAGATAATCTTCTACAAAGATAGTTGTTGAGTTAATGAAAAATAATTTATTCAAAATTTATAAATAATGTTTTAGCTAATTTTTAAATATTCCATATATGTTCATGTTTAAAAAGTAATTTGCAGACTTCTATTATATATGGTCGAAGTGAAATAAAATTTTCTTATAACATTGATTAATAATAATAAATGTTGACATAAGAATGTGTCATAACAAATATGATTTTGAACTAATATTTCGAAAAAAATTTCATTTTCATATAAGAACTCGTGATTTTAAAACAATAATTAATAAGCATAGTTTTCATCTTTTCGTTTTTTTTTATCAATAATGTTATCTTTCTTTGCGAAATAATTGCCTTGTTTTTATTTTGTACAATATCATCAAGGTGTACATCCCACGTCATTTCTTTTAGTTAGAAAGAAAGAAAAAAAAACATACGTATAGTGTGTCATGTCGTACATGCATGATTTTTTATAAGTTAATTGAAAAAATGTTGCTTGGTTAGTGAAGCATAACAGTAAAGAAATGATGAAAGGAAGTGGTATTTCGCAATAACAATGTATGCGGTATAAAATCAATACAGTATTTAAACAGGTAGTAATGGAGAAAAAAATCTAAAGAAAAGATCAAACTTTTTATTTTAACTTTAAGAACTATTTCAGTTCGACGACATATACAATTTAAAAATTATCCTTTAAATCGAATGAATAATATGGACGAATCGAATGAAATAATTGGTGGTTTCATTGATAGCAAGACGACCAAAGAAACGCACAATCCATCTAAAAACACTAATACAAGTACAAAACCATTACAACGTACAAATAATCGTACTGTTCAAAATTACATACTAGTTTGGCTCGACAGCAGTATCGATGAAGCGAAAAATGCCGATTGTATCAATACAATGTCCAAATTAAGAAAAGTTATTAACACCGTACATACATTCACTACTGCAGATGAATGTATTAATTTTATCAGTAACATTAAAGACGAAAAAATATTTATGATTTCATCGGACATACTTGGACAAACAACAGTACCCATTGTTCATGAAATGCCACAGATCAGTACGATCTATATTTTTTGTGAAAACAAAGTCCGCTATGAACAATGGATGAATAGTTGGGCAAAGATGAAGGGTGTCTTCACAGATATCCAACCAATATGTGAAGCACTAAAGCAGACCATCTGCGGATGTGATCAAAGCACCATTTCAATGAGCTTCGTAGCCACGAATGATGATGCAAAAAATATAAATCTTGACCAACTCGATCAATCCTTTATGTATACTCAGATACAAAAGGAAATTCTTTTAACAATTGATTTTGAACAACAGCACATCAACGACTTCATTGTCTACTATCGTGAACAATTCGCTGGTAATCCAAGCGAATTAAAAAATGTTGATAAACTAGAAAACAAATACCACGAACATCGTCCAATCTGGTGGTATACTTACCCATGTTTTCTTTATTCGATGTTAAATCGTGCTTTGTGAATGATGGAAGCAGACCTCATTGTGAATATGAGCTTCTTCGTTAAAGATCTTCATAAGGACATTGAAAAACTTCACTCCGAACAAATTATTGGTCATACGCATTCTAACGAATTTATCGTATACCGTGGTCAAGGTGTTTCACAAAAAGATTTCGATAAATTATTCAACACAAAAGGTGGTTTATTATCTTTTAATAATTTTTTATCTACCAGTACGAATAGACAAGTATCTCTTGCTTTTGCTGACAGTAATACAAGCAATTTTGATCTCATAGGCGTTCTCTTTGAAATAAATATAGATACGTCGATACCATCAACACCTTTTGCCAATATTCGTGACGTTAGTTTCTTTGAAGGTGAAGAAGAAATTCTATTCTCCATGCATTCCGTATTTCGAATTACAAATATAGAACAAATCGACAACAACAACAATCGTCTGTGGGAAGTGAAATTAGCACTAACCAGTGATAATGATCCGGATTTACATAATTTAACTGAACAAATACGAAAAGACACATATCCGCATCTAAAAGGATGGTATCGTATGGGTAATCTATTAATTAAAGTTGGAAAGTTCAATAAAGCTCAGCAGGTGTTTGAGATTATGCTTGATCAAAAACCTAATGAACTTGAAGAAGCAAATATTTTTCATATGCTCGGAAAAGTCAAGAATGCCCAAGGAGAATATGTGGAAGCAATTAAATACTGTGAAAAGTCCATTCAAATTCGTCACAAGATTCTCCCTCCAACACACTCTGATTTAGCGGTATCTTACAATGATATAGGTGAGGTATATTACAGCATGGGCGATTATTCACAAGCCCTTTCATATTATGAAAAAGCGCGTGAAATCGACCAAAATGTTCTTCCTCAAAATCATCCTCATTTGGCTGAATGTTACACTAATATTGGTTTGGTATATGACAACATGGGTGATTATTCAAACGCACTTTCATATTATGAAAAAGCACTTGAAATACGACGCAAAATTCTTCCTCAAAATCATCCTGATTTAGCTACTTCATACAATAATATTGGTTTGGTATATGACAACATGGGTGATTATATAAAAGCACTTTCATCTCATGAAAAAGCACTAGAAATCTACCGAAAAACTCTACCTCAAAATCATCCTCATTTGGCTACGTCTTATAATAATATTAGTTTGGCATATCACAAAATGGGTGATTATTCAAAAGCACTTTCATTTTATGAAAAAGCACTTGAAATCTGTCAAAAGACTCTTCCTCAAAATCATCCTCATTTGGCTACTTCTTACGGTAATGTTGGCGGTTTGTATTACGACATGGGTGATTATTCAAAAGCACTTTCATATTATGAAAAAGCACTTGAAATACGACAGAAAACGCTTCCTCAAAATCATCCTGATTTGGCTACTTCTTACAATAACATTGGTTTGGTGTATTACAGCATGGGTGTTTATTCAAAAGCACTTTCATATTATGAAAAAGCACATGAAATGTACGAAAAGCATCTTCCTCAAAATCATCCTCATTTTGCTGAATGTTACAGTAATATTAGTTTGTCCTATCACAAAATGAATGATTATTCGAAAGCACTTTCATATTATGATAAAGCACATGAAATCTGCCAAAAAACTCTTCCTCAAAATCATCCTGAATTGGCTACTTCATACAATAATATTGGTTTGGTATATGACAACATGGGTGATTATTCAAAAGCACTTTCATATTATGAAAAAGCACTTGAAATACGACAGAAAACGCTTCCTCAAAGTCATCCTGATTTGGCTACTTCTTACAATAATATCGGTTTGGTGTATAAAAACATGGGGATTATTCTAAAGTACTTTTATATTATGAAAAAGCACTTGAAATTCGACAGAAACTCTTCCCCAAAGTTATCCTGATTTTGTTAGTTGTTACAATAATATCGGTCGTATGTATTTCAAAAAGGAGGACTATAAGAAAGCACTTTCATTTTGTAAACACGCTCTGAATATAGGGCGATGTCTACTACCTGAGAATCACCCACATCTACAAATATGTACGAATAACTTGGAAAATATAAAGAAACAATTGTAATGAAGTGTGTACTTTTTTCTATTTAGAAAATAAACATTCAAAAAATTAGAAAATATTTTGTTATTTAAGAGACAGGTGCGCACTTAAAGAGAAAGTCTGTCATGTTTAAAAAGCACAATGGAACGATGCCCATTGGCAAGGTAAACCAGACACGTATATATACGCAACAGAGAATGAAAATATAGTCAAGAAAACAATAAATCATAGGAGAAGAGAGCAATTATGACGTCACTGTACTCTAACAACAAGAATAAAGGATATTTGAAAAGAATTTATGAGAAAAGAAGAAGAGAAAAATGTAAGATGACAAATGCAGTTGTTTATGATCTTAATGAAGTTGAATACTAAACACCTTTTTCTTTACCGAAAAATAGATGAATTAAGAATGACCTATCGATCCTTCAAGGCTTAATTGGACATTATTTATTTGTATTTCAATATCAAAAATGTTAATAGGTCAGTTTTAGACTCTTAATAATCAATGTATTTAGCTTGATGTGACATATATAATACTTCAAGCTTATCCTTGCTAGAATCCGCCGATATTAAAAATTACTCAGAAACAAAATTGGACCTGCAATTGAGAGTAATAGAGATGACAAAAAAAATATTGAAATCGTTAATTTTAAGACTTCAAGAATCAAAACTTAATTTAATTGTTGTGGTTCTGTTTTCGATTTCATTTATTTTGAAATTGTCAATCTGTAGTCCTCATTTTCGATAAGTATATTATATTCTTTGCAACAAAATATTTCTTTAATTTGAGAGCCTAAATGTTATACAATATATTCCAGGAGTTCTGTCGTATATCTTTACTATCTGATGCAGCTTTATCAATCAATTTTTCTTAACTTTTAACTGATCAATAATTTCAAAGAGATAGATCGATCACATGAGTTTTACGATCATTACATTTAATAGCCTTGTATTTCTCCTGATTAGGACATATCAAAACTAATATCTATAAAACAACTATGAAAGATGAAATTAAATCAAGAAATCGAAACAATTACAAAAATTTCTATAGATAGAAAAGATTCTAAATTTTTATATTGATAAGATGGTAAAGATATGTGGTAAAATACTTATGAAATATGTCGTATTAAAATTTTATTTATTAATTTTTATAATGAAAGATGAAAAAAAATGGCATAAAATTAAGTCCTAATTGTTTTTAGAAATGATAATGTATGTTCTTCATTTATCACAATTTTCTAAAGCTTCTTTAATTTTATCAAAATCAGGTACTTTAGTTGGATCAGCTAATATTTCAGCATATTTAATAATTCCTTGTTTATTAATAACAAATGCACTTCGTTTAGTAACACCTTTAAGACCAAATTTAGGAAAATCTTCATAAAGTGAATCATATTGACGTGAAACATCTTTATTAAAATCTGATAATAAATCATATGGAAGTTTTTGTTCTTCACGAAATTTTTCCAAAGCAAAAAGTGAATCAACTGAAATACCAATAACAGTTGCATTTAATTTTTCATATTTACTTATATCATCTCGTGCTGAACATAATTCTTTTGTACAAGTTGGTGTAAATGCTAATGGAAAAAATAACATAACAACATTTGATTTTGATGTTAAATCTTTTAATGAAACTTCTTTTTTTTCAGTATTATATAAACTAAAATCAGGTGCTTGTTGTCCAACTTCAACTGGCATTGTTTTCACTTTTTATCTAAAAAAAAAAAAGATTCAAATATTTATAATAAATATGAAAAGACGGCAAACGATATATAACCATATTCGTTTACTGATAAAACATACTATCTAAAGTTTATTATATATTATGGTGGAGAAAAAGAATAAATAAAAGTACCCAATAGTACGGTGCCTCGTTTATTTCGTTATTATATGACGAATATAAACGAAAGAACGAAAAATATCATGAGAAAATCGTTTTTTCATTATACGATAATAATTAACATTATATTTACATAGTGACATAATATATAAGTAATGATTATAATCAAAAAAAAAAAAATTTTATTTTACAATCCATATTTTCTTATTTCTGATAATAAAGATTTAAAAAAGACTTGTAAGAAAGAGACATCTATTCTCGAAGATTGACATTCTTTTAAATAATTGAAAATAGTTTTATTAAAAACAACATTCACTTCCTTTTCCTTTTCTTCTATAATTACAGTCAAATAAACCAAAAAAAATGCCGATATGTGAATGTTGATATAGTGCGTAAGTGATTTTTATATATACTAACACGAAAAAATGATTCAGTCGACAAAATATGAATATTTATAAACGAAAATTAAAATACAAAAAAGTAATGTTATACGTAGTATTTATCAAGTAAAATATACCATAGGAGATACCATGAAAAACTCTACAACTTATCCTAATTGTGTACTTTCTTTTATTTTCAAGAAGGGCAAAATTCTGTATGATTATTTTTCCCAATACGGAGAATTTAGTTGTTGATAATTTTATGTATATTTGCTTCTCTTTTTTAATATAATATATCAAGTGGTGAAGAAATGAAAGACAAATGTGGGCAATTTATTAAGGCCCACCCCCCCCTCTAAAATTTTTTTTTTCCCAGAACATCCAATCTTACTGAAATTTCTATCGAATATGTATCTGACCCTTGATAGTTCTCAGTTAAAATTTGAGCTCATAATATTGAGTTTTTCGCGAGTTATTGTAACATAAAGGGTCAAAAAGTAGGTGTCCGTGTGTCAAAGATTTTTTTTTCAGTTTTAGTGATATGGACCTCGGGATGGTGTCAAAATGTAGAGAAGACCTGCCCCTACAACCTAACAAAGCCGGATTTTTGAAAAAAAAAAATATTTTTTTTTTAGACAGGTTTTTCGAAAAACCTAGATTAATTTTTTAGAAAAGTCGACTTTTTCGTAAACAAATAAATTGAAAACAAAAATTCCGGCTTTGTTAGGTTGTAGCGCTGATATTTATCTTCATTCTAAAACCTTCCCGAGCTTTCTAACATTTAAAATGGCGGAAAAATCTTTGTCACACTGACAGAAAAAACACAAAAAAACAGTTTCGAGAAAAGAGCAAAACAAATTTTGATTTTAGCCATTTTTCTGCGTTAAGCGTTCCAGAAAAACCGTTGTAAAACCCTTAAAAACAGTCGTAAAACCAATAAATTATAGTGCATTCGAAAGTAGAGATGATGGGCTATCTAACTATGTATAAATCTAAAAATCGATATTTTTGTCGAAAATTCCTTTTTTTTGAGAGGGGGGTGGGCCTTAAGCTTCACCCGGTAATTTCGTCATCAAAATATGCAGATAGAAACTTGTACACGGAAATCATTTTCTCGATTTTAGTTTTGTATCAAAAGAAAAAGAAGTGTTCTACATGGTCGAATTAATCAAGTATTCGACAGATTTGAGAAAGCAGATAAATCACAAGGTAATGTATCGACTAGTTTATATTATCATTACAATAATTCGTTTCATCCATATGTATTTATGTTAATATGAGCAAATATTTTGATCGTCGTATTTTAATGTTTATTAGTTCTAAACTCATCTGAATATTATTATAAAGATACATTATAAAGCTATTTAAATCGAAGATTTTATTAATATAAATACATGAAAAATTCTATATTTCCAAAATTTAACTTTCTTTGTTGCACACATACGAATTCAAATCAAATAAAAGAAATGATTTTTTATTAACGGAAATTATAAAAAATAAACTTATAGTCTTTAATAAGTTTTGTTCAATTTTAATATCATTATCAATTCATATATTTCGCTCTATTACTTTTCAAAGACTTTTAATATTCAAGTTCCTTTTCTGATATTCAGGCAATCATATTAGTATCAAATTTCTTCATATGATCAAATGATTTCTTCTCTGATTGATTTGTAACCATATTTTGTTTGATTAATTTATATACATTAATAATATCACTATCATTCATTGTAATAACTATTTTAGGCCAATAATTTGTATCTAAAAGAATCTAATATTTTCAGCAAAAACGACGCAGATCTGAATGCCACCACATAGAAATATATATTCTATTAAATGTATAACTAAACAATCTGAATAACATGTGACAAATTCATATGATATAATAAGTTGTTCAGATTTAATTGTTAATATTATCTTTATGTCATCTACTCAGATAAAAGAAATAAATACTATTCTTATCTATCAATAAAAAAGAATGAAAGATAAACTTCAATCTTTTACTCTAAAGATTTATTTTATATGACTCAAATTAAATGCGCCATTTTTTTTTGCATACATAATTCAAACGACCAAAAAGTTAATTTTGATATGTTCTATTTTTTTTTATTCATATCGTTTTGTTTCTTATACAGTTATGATAGGTGTATAAAAATTATTCAGTATAAATTATTGGTATTAAAAGATGAAAATCATACTTAATTTTAAAAAAATTCGTCTCTCGAGAAGGTTCTATAAGAAGAATTTATGAAACATGAAATATCACTGTCAAATATTAGTGTTAGCACAAATTCTTTGAAGATTATTCTAGTCTCTAGAGTTCTTCTTCTTTTCATCATATTGTTTAAAAAAAACATAAAATTACTTAAATCTTATAGAAGATATTTATGTTTACTTTTTTAACACGTTTCTGAGACATTGCATACTTTCAGTTTTATTGATTCTAATATGTTGACCTTTAGAGATCAAGTGTCAACTATGAGTTCAATATTTCAATTAAATTCATTCGAATTGTTTTTATTATTTAAAATAAAAGAATAACAATATTAAAAACTAATAAGAGAAAACAGATTTTCATTCATTATTACTTTTTATTCATTTTTTTTAAATATCATTGCCAATCTATATATATATATTTTCAAAGTCTCTTTTGATATTCAAATTTCTTTATTCAATATGATCAAATGATTTATTCTCTGATTGATTTGTAACGATATTTTGTTTGATTAATTTATATACATTAATAATATCGACATCATCCATTGTAATACCTATTTTAGGCCATTGATTTGCATCTAAAAGAATATAATACTCACGCCAATGACGACGCAAATCTGAATGCCACCAAACAGGTGATAATGCCATTCCCCAGATTTTTCGTTGAAACATACTTATATCATGTATTTTAAGTAATTCACATGATTTAATATCACTATATTTAATCGTTTTATTTCCATATGGAAAATAATATAAATGTATAACTAAATGATCTGAATAACATGTGACGAATTCATTTGAAATAATAGGTTGTTCAGATTTAGATGCTGATTTCATCGTTAATATTATCTTTATGAAATATATTGTCACGAGACAAATATAGGATAGAAAAAATTATAGAAGACAAGCTGTAATTTTTTCCTTGTACATGCGTATATCATATGACTCATATTAAATGTGTCATTTTTGCGTATATCACTCTAACAACCAATACAAGAAAAAAATTTGAAGGACAAATCTTGCATCAGATGTATTAAAAATATATTCAATGTAATAGATTTCATTCAGAACTTTGCATTACTAGACAAAATATGGGGTACTGTATTGAAATTAATTTATTCTTAAATAATATTACGGCATCTGTTGAAAATTTTCCATTACTGAATAAATGAAAATATTATTTTTAAATTAAATTAAAAAATACAAAATATAATAGATAAAATTTTAAGGCATCAAATTTCGATCATGTGAAAATAATATTTTTTTATATAAGATAGATTCATTTTTATTATTTGTAAAACTTTTCATGCCGCACCGTTTGGTATATTTCCGCAAAGAGTGACAATTCATTATGTTCAACTCGTTAGTTTTCATCGTTTTTCAAATATATCTAGATCAATTTTTTGATATAGTCAAATATGTTTTTGTAGAGAATTTCAAAAGATATCTTTTGATTATTTAATAATTGTCACATTGTTTCAGTTTAGAGATAAGTGCATTGCCTAAAACAAAAAAATGTTATTTAGAACATAAAAATCATTTTCTTCTTCTATTCTTCATCTTTATCAATAGACGATATAAAGTGATCAATTCAAATAAATTATCGATTAATAAATGGCTGATGATCTCACTTTCATTGAGATAATTATAAATATTATTAAGTAATGAAAACTATATGTATATTCTGAACATTCGATATGTCTGGATATTCAAAAATGATTTTTATCAGAAGATCGTAACGGGTATAGAAACGTCTCAACACAATGATAATTATATAGAACCTATTTGTGACTCTCGTGTTTCAATGTATTCATAATACTGACAGTAGATGGCATTAATCTCTGAGATAATGAAATACTATAATGGAAAGAGTTTCAACCTCAAATATTATTGGCTAGACGAGTCCTTCAAAAATGAAGAGAAGTAAGTCTAGGTAGTCATAACGATGTGAAATATATGTTAGAATTAAAAACTAGTGAATCATTGAATATTTCTGAGAGAAAAGAACATATGAACACTGTTTCGAACACCATGTAATTTTCATTTCAAACTTTTATTAAAACTTAAAATTTACAATTAGATGAATATGCAAACCAAAATTAACCAATACATATCATTTTCAATATTTCGTTTTGTACTCTTCTTGTTAATATTGCTTGTAGAACTTTATGTGTTTCAGTTAAGGAATTTCGAATGTATGATTTTGAGAAAGGAAACAAAATGAAACAGAAAATAAATTTTTGAAAACATTTTATTTGAAAAAAAAAGATAATAAGCTAATAGCATAGATGACAAAACTGAAAAAATGAGAGGGCATTTGTGATAGATGTAGATTGATGAAATATATACAACCAATATTACGAAAAAGTGGGATTAAATCATATTCTTTTTTCTGTATTATACGATCAGTAATAGAAAACAGCATAATTGCCACGTAGTTTTATTTGATAGGTATGAAACGGTAAAGGATACATTACTATCACACACACACTATAATCCCAACTATAAATATCATGATATTAATATACATTGTAATGTATTGAATACATCGTTATTTTTCGATTTGCACTGAGAGACACACACACACAGAGGTGGTAGTAGACAAAATTAACTTAATATTGTATATCATAACGATTTCATGTATCGAACTATTTAAAAAAACTTTTACTTTTAGATTAATAACTAAAACATGAAGATTACCATTATTTGTTCTGTTCTAATTGCTATTGTTCTTCTATCAAAATCATCAACATCAGCTAAATCTGAAATTCCACCATGCATAAAGGAATAGATTGATTTTATTCTTAGCCAACCTGTATGGAATCCACCTGCTACTATTTCGAAATATTTATATCGTGGCAAAGTGACGTATTTGGTTAGTAGCGACTGTTGTGATCAATCCAATTTACTTTACGATGAGAAATGCAATCGTATATGTGCTCCTTCAGGTGGGTTTATGGGAAGTGGGGATCGCAAATGCACAGATTTTGATCAGACAGCAAAACCATTGGGAGATGTCTGGAAGGATCCACGATCACGTGCTTAATATATCTTTACTACTATATTTATTGTCTTACTAACATGACTCCAAAACTATAGAATCAAATGATATAATCCAGAACTAATTTACAATTTTCTAATTAAATTAAATCTATTGCATCGTTATTCTCTGATAAGTTACAAAATCAATTTAATTTTACGATAAAGATACAAGTTCTTTCCGCATGATTTTAATAAGATAATTAAATCATTATAAATATTCATATGTGAAATACATTAAATAAAATGCACTTTTTTCTATTTGAGCTTTTTGACCATAAATAAAAAATAAATCATAAGAATATTCATAATAATAAAATTCTCAATAGTTGAGTATCTAATTAAATTTTATCGGGAGAACTAATATTCATATTAACTTTGTCGAGTTATAAAATTCATAGAAGTTTATTCGTAGAAACGAATACTTACGAGGGAACTACTGAAACTATTTACGACCTTACGGGTTTATCTTTTGGCTATAAGTAGGCCTCAGCGAGACTAAGGAAACCCAAAAGCTAGTAAACAGTTGGAGCCGTTCCCTTGTTAATGGTATTACCTATCATACAAAAGAAATTGTTTGATAAAGTTCGATATTGGTACTACATGTCTCATAATCAGAGATGAAGTCTGTACGCAATTCAGCACCTTACCGTTATTTTTGTCATCTTTTTAAGTTAAACCATTGATTTTTCTTAAGATTCAAACAAATAAGATATTGACTTGCCAAATCTGTTACATATGACGTATACAAACATACAAAATCTACCCGTGTGCTTTTCATTAAACATTCGGAACAAGTTATTGAAGTCTTTTTTGAATTACACTAATTATGCATCTTACTACTATTCTTTCACTCTTTCTTTTTGTATTTACTTGCAATACAGCAAATAATAGATTCTAAAGTATATTGGCAATATGGATGTCAAGCGCGTTTTGAAAAATTAGAAAAGTTTCTGATATTTGAAGATGTTCTTGACCATTTTCCCATCTTCTACAATTTTTTTTATATTGTTGCTTTCTTCTGATTTTTCCGAATCTGCATTATTTTAAGAGCATGATTTTATTAGTGAACTTATATACAATTATAACTTACCATGTTGTAACGTCTTTTTTTGTGTCAATCGCTAGCAGTTTTTGACTTATATAGCCATTTAGTGGCGTAACCATCGGAGATGCAATGTCCCCTCTGTAAATGGCTTTGCCCCCCTCCCTGCAAATTTTCATCGAAATAAGGCGAAGTTCCCTATTTATCCACTGTAAAATGGTATGTTTATGACCGTAGAGAACATTTAATTTTACGCGCACGGGAGATAACAACTTTTTTTAAATAATTGTTGTGAGCGTAGCCGCCTTCGGCGGCAAAACTATTGAAACTACAGATTCCTGGAACCGATTCTGAGAGTTTGTCCCATTAGTGCTTTGAACCCCGATAGGACATATGTCCCACCTAGCGAAAATTTCAAATATGTTTGTGGTTTTTAAGATCTAGAAGGAATCTTTTCAACAAATGTTCGTGGCTAAGACATATTTATGCAAGATTGTATAGACATCCATATGAATAAACAATATCGAAAAGTGTACTGAGGTATGTTCATTTGATTACAGAAAGTTTCTTTGAAAATCTAAATTTTTGAAAAATTTGTGTTTTGACTCATTGTGTCGTGATGGAACCTAACTGTTTTCTAAAATATAATGGATTGAGATTCTGACGAAATCTTATCCAATGAAAATGAAAATACAATTAGTTCTCATGAATTTGAAAGTAGTAGTTCTGAAGATAATGATTCATTAATCAAAGAATAAAACCAAAATTCAAAGGATGATAGGGGAGAATGGAAAGTTGACAACTCAAGTTTCTGTACTTCTTTCAATTATTTTGATGAACATGCATTAAGAAACAATATAGATCGACCACGACCAATAGATTCCTTTTTCAAGTTTATAAGAATATTTTTTCATTTCCTTGCTGTCATTGGTAAATTCTTTTATCTATTATAGGCATCTTTCTAATAGTAATATTAGTATTATAGAATATATATCATCTATTAGCACTGCACTGATAGGTAATTATTGTAGTAGAGAAAGGCTAGGAAGACCTTTGGCAATAAGTAATCAGAAGAAGGTGCGCTTCGAAAAGAACATTAGTAATACGGAAATTTGTAACTCTCCTTTCTCCATTCTCGCCGAGCTTGTCGACTTTGAACACTCCCGCTTCGATGAGAAATTTTTCGCTTAGTGCATAAAACGCTTGAAGGGGCATTTCCTCCTCTGTAATTTTTTTCTGGTTACGCCACTACTGGCCGCACCGATATTATGTGGGTACTCATACGTCCTCAAGTGGTATATTATGTTACTATCGATAGGTCCGCGAGTCTTATATCAGCGGGTAACCATAGGTTCTCCAGTTTTATATTATGAGGATGCTCATAGGTCCTGAGGTCTTATAGTATAGATTTCCAAGTGTTGCGATTGATTTGAAAGTGCTGAATGGAACTGATGATATTACCGCAACGCAGATAGAGCTGTCATGCGTGAATGTTATGAGTGAATAAACGTTTTGCAGATATTTTGATTAGTATGTTTTTTCAATGAAGTCAAGCGAATCTTAACTCGCCTAAATTGAAATGCTGGATAAACTATTAATAAAAATATAGCTGCGTTTTGAATTGTACAAGCTTGTGCCAAAAAATATGTTTCATCCCAAATAATTTTTTAAAAAGATGGAGTACTTTTTGTTGGAATGTTACGAGTTAGGCAAAGCGATTTGAATGGCTTGTTCGTGGAAAGATACTAGGTGAATTTTTCCTACATTCGTGCATGTAAAAAAATGAGTTCCGGCATCCACAGTCGAAGGTTAAATGAGTCGAAACCACGAACGTTACTTGTATAGTGAGATTATTTTTCTTTAAAAAACGAAAAATTTTCTTTCATTAGTTATTTTTATCTGTATCTTAACGAATAAAAGAAAAAAAAATTGTACTCTATTGGAAAAGAAGGGATCATATATTGCATATATATTAATTTCTGTATATTAATAAGCCAATTATACATTAATGGAAAAATTAACTGGAACAGTTTGCTTATATGATTCTTTCATAAAAAAACAAAAGGTAATAAAAATTAACAAATTCTAAATGAGCTAATGAATTTCTTTGCAGCAATTACGTACCTCAAAAAACCAAAACATCAGTTGGTGTGATTGTATAGTTGATGTTGATTTACAAAATATTAATCATTTACGGTAAGAAAAATAGGTTTTGTCCATAGCCTATGCCTCCAGATAGATTCTTGTTTTTTCAATTATTTTTTTTAATGAAATTGACATGAGAATATAGGAATACGAAATCGTTTTGTGGCCCATTTTATTATCAGCGAAAAAATCAATTTTTTAAAATAGAATCATTTACGTAGAAAAATACTAGAAAATATGAAGTATTTCGTAATTTTTATTGTTAAAAGAACGAGAATTTTGCGGGAGAGGGTATAGTGACCACTTCCTTTATTAAATCCTTATAATTTATATTTTATCTTTGATTTTCAGTTATTTTTTATCCGTTGATAGTATTCGAAGAATTCTCCAACTATACTTTAACTATAAAATTATCTACATAATGAATATTCACAATATACATAATAAAGTAAAAATTATTATTAAATTTTTATATTTTATATTTTGAAGTTTATGGATCGTGAATACGAAACAAAATTATGTGGAACAATGGTACGTTTAAATATTTTACCACCAAATTTAGTAAAATATGTTAGTGAATATATTCCTGATATTGTTCCATTTATTGAAAAAATTATTAAGAATAAATATGCGTATGATTTATATTCGTCGATTTATTTTGATTCAATGAATATTTTGAGAAAACAACATTCGGATGCTGAATTACAACAAAAAGAACAATTAGGTGATATAGTTCAATTTAGTCAAGGTTCTATGGCTGCATTATCAACTCAAGATACAAATCAAGAGAAAAAAAATTCATATGACTTTGTCCTTTGGAAGAAAAGTGAACCAGGTCAACCATCTTGGTGTTCACCTTGGAGTGATGGTCAGCCTAGTTCACATATTGGATGTTTCATTTTAGCAACTAAATTTTTTGGTAAGAAATAATGTCTTTTTCAATTTAATTTTCTTCATCTAACAAACTCTTATTCTTTTTTTTCTTCAGGTTTGTCATTTGCTATACATACAAGTGATATTAAATTGAAATGTTCACATGATGCTAATATAGTACAATCAGAAGGTTATATGGATCTTGATTCATGGGTTATTTATTTTCTTCATTGTATCCATTTAAAAATAGCTGATTGTAAAATGTCAAATTCATTTAAAAACTTTGAAACAATTGAACAAGTACTTGAAAAATATGATACAATAAATCTTCGACTATTATCTTTATTAAATTCTTGGTCAACATCATTGAAATATAGTGATCATGAAATAAAAAAAAATGATGATTATAAAAAAATGATTAAAGAATTTTTTCTTAATGTTAAAACACATTTACATATAAAAAATAATTCAAGTGCTTGTAATACATATTCTGAAGCTGATTTAAAATTAAATGAAACTTTGACAACGGCAGTAAAAAATATTAATTTGGCACTATGTAATGCATTAGATACTCCCAAAGCTATGATAAATATGAAAGAATTGATATTAACAACAAGTAATTATATAGAAAAAAAATATAATCTTAATTGTCAATTGTTAATTAATATTTCATCTTATATTACACGTCTTATAAATGTATTTGGCTTGAACGATACCCCCCATCGCCATTGATAATATTCAATCATTTTTATCGGAAGAACAATAAGCTCAAATAATACACAAAATCTAATGCCTGAAAACAATGCTCGTTATCATATTACAAATTTAAGTGAATCATGTATTCGTATTGAAAAAGAAGGTATATATTTAAACTTTATTAATAATAATGGCATTTTTTTTTATATGATAGATTCAACTGGAAACAAAAAATCCACCATCAAATATGCTTCGAAATAGATTTTAATAAAAGAACTGGAAAAAATAAGGTTTTTCTTTTTTATTGTTCTTTTTTATTTTATTTTCAATAAAATCTAAATAAATTAAACTTCATTTCTAATTTTCTAAATAGAATCTTCTTTTATATTTCAACAATTAAGTTTACAGATTCATTATTATAAAAATCCAATAGTCATGTGACATAAAAGAATATATTTGAATCTTCTATGCTGACAATTTAAATAACAATTTATTATTTGAAGATAATCAATATATATATTATATAAAAGTCGTTTGACTAAAACAAACAGATAAGATTAAAGAAACTGTCTGATATTATGGAAATTCCATAGGAGAAATTGAATTCTTTATCTGTTGTTATTCAACATATATGACGATGAAAAGATTTTATTGAAAAACAAAATAACTTCAAATTATAACAGCAGTTTTTAGATATTTTTCCCTTCAATAAGATTATCATAGATCAATTTTTTGATTGCTTTTTCAACAACTCTCGATTTCAAATAATGTAACCATGAAAATTAACAGACAATTGCTTGTCTCTCAACAAAAACAAAAAGATAATTGTTTTTTACTAGACAATTTTTAAGAAATGATATCTCTATTTAAGTAAGAACATACTATTTTGACGATCTTCGTATAGGCTAATTTTTCTTCTAATGGTGTATAAATATGTAATATTATTTCACGACGAGTCGAAATTTTTTTACATCAATTACATTTACTCAAACACTCATTTATAATACATTAACAAACCTTTCGTAAATCTATTCTTCATTAACGAAAATTTTAAAACATTGATTAATCAAAGGCATTAGGTACTATTTCAATATAATTATGAATACAGAAACGCACCTTCGACAGACACATTCTATTCCAAATGAATACTTCAATACAGATATTCAATAGTAATGGTAGAGTATGAACTGTCACACGTCTACAGATGAGAACCAGCGATATATCAACAGCAGGCGAAAGAGAGGTCGGGCCACTGCTGCCCGTTTCCATGATTATACTGATCATTTTCCTTTCATAAATCCTTGCATCCTTCCGTAATGATTACAACTCAATCAACTTGTACAGTAATAAACGTATTTATTTTTCTCTGCTGACCATGACTTGGTCTATTCGAATATAAATGTACATTGTCGAACGATCACAAGAAAATAAAAAAGAATATTGCAATGAGGAGAACATTACTTCATGATCATAGTGGACGACATATCGATCAACATTGTATTTCATTTCCTTAGCGGTCACATCTTCTCGTCTTCTTCGTTGACGGGAAGAAATGCAAAAAAAAAGAAAGCGAACAATATATATGTCGTATCAAAGTTACACCGGTGAACGAAGTTATAACTTCGTCAACAATTTTGACGAAGTTATAACTTTGACGGTAATGTTTAACGAAGTTATAACTTCGTCAATAAAATTTTGTCGAAGTTATTTTAGATCAACTAAATATCAAATAACTGATGATATTTAAGTAAAAACGTACACTTATAGTTAATTTTACTTTTTAAAATTACAGATATCATTTTTATGAACAAATAAAACAAATCATGCACAAAGATCAGACAATACGTTTTGTCGGTACTGCGCATGATCATAGATTTTTTTCAAATAGTGTTAAGTTTTCCAGCTAATGGAATGAATCTCTAGAAAGTTAGGCTCTGTTATAAACAATATCTTAACTTTACATTAGTAAGAAAAATATTCTATGTAGGAACAAGTTAAATGCTTAGTAGACTTAGAACCAGATTAATTCAATTTAAAGAATGGGTCTGCGAATCTTTTTTGTTTACCATATTGAGGATGATAATGTATCAGCCCAATATCAATTACATTTATTGAATGTATTAAAACAGTTGAATTGATCTTTCGGAGTACACAATATATTTTGCTTTTACTAGAAGAAAACCGTATTCCGGTGGTTTGTTTGCATCCTGAGCTACCGTTTTTTATATTGATTTCATCTTTTATGTCAACTTTTGTTAGATGGTCACTTTATTTCTATAAGTGGTGTTAATATTTAATGTCAAAATGAAGGCCGAGATTCATGGGAAAACAAAAATTCTAAATATGATCAATAGTGGAAGTTATTCTAGTTATATGATAGGAACTATCGGAATCAAGACTAATTGTCCTGGCGATGTATTTCATTAGCTGGAAAACTTAACACTATTTGAAAAAAATCTATGATCATGCGCAGTACCGACAAAACGTATTGTCTGATTTTTGTGCATGATTTGTTTTATTTGTTCATAAAAATGATATCTGTAATTTTAAAATGTAAAATTAACTATAAGTGTACGTTTTTACTTAAATATCATCAGTTATTTGATATTTAGTTGATCTAAAATAACTTCGACAAAATTTTATTGACGAAGTTATAACTTCGTTAAACATTACCGTCAAAGTTATAACTTGGACAGAAATATATGACGACATTATAACTTCGTCAATTTTCTCTTTCAAAGTTATAACTTCGTTCACCGGTGTAACTTTGATACGACATATATATTTATTTTTTTTAGAAGAAAACGATAGAAGTAAGAGAACATGAGTCAATTCAAAATTCATCTTCTTAATCTACCCAATGAAATATTGCTCACCATCTTAAAGAAACTTAATAATATTGATATTCTTTATTCTCTATTTGGAATTAATAATGAACGACTTGATAATTTAGTACAACAAGATATATTTACTAACACTCTCAATTTTGCACAAACGTCATCCATCACTGATAATCAGGTTGATCGATTTTGCAGTTATATATTACCTCGAACTCACCATTGTATAAAAAAACTCGTTCTCGAATCAATATCTATGGAACGTATTCTCCTTGCTGGTGATTATCCAAATTTGACTTTTCTAGAACTGTTCAATTTCAATCAAGAGCAAACCTCTCATTTTAGAGGTGAGTATTTAGCACGCTTTGAAGTATTCAAATACAGAAGAATTGGATTACAATATTTCATTTTTCTTTACTTAGATGATTGCATCTTTCGACATATTTTTCAATATCAAATAACAGATCTTATTCTTCATAATGATGATGAATCTATTACTGGAATGCGGTGCCGTACGTATACTAAAAATGTATATGCACCTATCTTGGTTCTTTTCAAAAATATAAAACATTTCACAATTGTTTCATCATCTCTAAACGAATATCCATCTTTATCAATTAATGATTTACCCTCAACCACTTATTTTTCTGCGACTGTTACGGTATTAAATATCAATGTGCTTGAATTTGAAGATTGTATCTGTTTACTTGATGGTCGACTTAAACACTTAACGACGCTTATCGTTCAAGTTCCTTATATCCATATGAGATTGGTCCCTGAGAATAAGGTAAGTTCATGCTGTCTTGTTATTCTTCGAATATAATTCAGACTTTTGCATATGAAAGGATTTTCATGTGAATACATCGCCTGATTATACTAAGATAGTGAATAGAACGCGATAATGGAGATTATTGTGAAAGTGTTAGAAATAAATACAGTTGTTCTTGGTTTCGTATTACTCGACAATGAAGGAAGAGGATTTTATTTAAACATTTTAATAGTTTCGGTTAATCTGAATTAATTTGAATATAATATTGTAACAGGAAAATGATGATGAAAGGCTTGGGGTACGAGCTAGAATGAAGATGATTTCTACTTCCATTTTCCATATTTCTAACTGTATGCGTTTGGTTGTCTGAATGTTTTCACTTTTGCAATTATTCTAGTGAAACATCTCATGCAGACTTAAAAATATGATAATATTCAGACTTTGAAAACCTGTTATACGCTTGTAAAAATATATTGTTAATCCTCTCCATTTGAAAACGAATTTCTAAAGTATGTAGTGTTTTGAATATATCTAAAGTTCAGATATGGTTACTATTAGTTTTATATGTCAATGTTACATGTTAGAAATCAGATGAAACGCTGGAAATATTGAAAAAAGTGGAAAATAAATCAAATCTTCAAATAATATATCATTTAAATTCTTCATTATATATGAACTAATAAACATCTATTCCAAAGAGATTTTTTTTTGTTTTGTAGAGTGAGATATATAATTTGAAATGTTTCTCATTGACAAGTTATAATGTTACTAAGAGTTATGATTCATTGGTGGTACCACTTCTTCATCGTATGACACATCTCGAAAAATTAACTTTGTATGTTCGTGTTATTGATCGACATGAATTCATAGATGGTACAAATCTTCAAAATGAAATTCTGGTTCATATGCCTCAACTTCATACATTTATCTTTTATATCAGTACCGAAAATAGCATTTCTAATTCAATTTGTCCATCTAATGATGATATTCAACGAACATTTACAAATATAAAATATGGACCAATAGCTTGTAGTATGGATTATTTCAATGGCAATGCTATATGTCATATATATTCGCTTCCATTCAAATTTAGTCGTCTGGAAAAGATCACGAAAGGTTTTCCAACTATTGGATTCGATAATGTAACTCATTTGTATGCTCATGATATGTTTGCAATGGAACATGAATTCTTTGTAAAAATTAGCAAAGATTTTCCTATGCTTAAAGTGTTGACTATAACAAATAGTATAATATGGTTATGGTCATATGAAATTGATGAATTGAGATCTTTTGCGAATTCATCTTATTCAATTATTGAATATCCTCATCTTACTTTACTTGATATAGCCAATGTAAATATTATTTGTGTTTTACAATTTTTACTTGAAACAAGGACACATTTACCTTGTCTAACTGAATTAAAAATCAATTATAACCATTTACAAACTGTAACAAAGAACTTTACAAGAGATGAAACACGATGCAATTGTTCTAACGTGAAACGATTGATACTTTTACAAGCTCCAACAGTTATTCCAAAAGAATTTTATGAATATTTTTGTTTATTGTAAATTCAGTTATGTTTTGCTGATTCTAATAAAACTAAATCATATGAACAGTTTTGTATTTTTAGAAGAAATAAGAATTATTTATCATAAAATGCTGGTATGTAAACAGATATTTTTTCATTCGAAACTTATTCGTATTATATTACTGTTTGGTAGTTATAAGTGGAACTATGTGATTCAATGACAGTTTCTGAGAGAAATCTTGAAACAGTTAGACAATAACTGTTGATATTCAGCAGTAGCTAATATAGGTTTGAGACTCATTTATTTTGATACTTTTTTCTGTAAATCATGTTGTTCGTATCTAGTATATTGTCACTAAAGGATACCGAATTGGGAGCAATTTTAGTTGCATGATTAGGCTTATTTTGTCTTTTTTATGGTATGTAATCGAAAATTTTAACGTTGAATAGATTTATTAGATTTCTGTTTCAACAAAATATGAATTTAGGGCAGATGTTTATTTATTTCGAGAGAATTCTTATGAATTATTACAAGATTTATGATATATAGGCCAGAAATACATTTCTTAAAGTAATATTTTAAAGAGATTATACTAAACAATCATATAATTGGTGGAGAAGGTTTTGCATATGCACAATCGTAACATATTTTAAGCGAATTTACCTTCATTTCTTTTAGAAGAATGTCGACTATAGAAATTTTGTTATTATAGAAGTTATGAGAAAGTTATATTGTCGACTATTGCATATTGTATTATTGATTTATTTTCTGAGAGAAGATCAATCACATATGTATCATTTTCATCTATCATAAAGGAATTAATCCCCTTGAATAAAAAGAAGACAAATGAGTATTGTTGAAATATTTCATTCAAATTTTTTGAAAACAAATGTACTTCATCTGAACATTTTAGTTGTCGGTTCCTCTAATTTCGGTATAAATCGTCTACCAATGCCATCGAAAAATCCATCGGTTAACATGTTTATGTGTATTGATAATGAGTCCTTCACATTTCACTCCAACCACATTGATTCAACTTTCTGCCAGAAAAAGAACGAAGAACACAAAACAATCAAATTTCTATTAGAATTTACAATGAGGTTTCAAAAAATTTGGCAGAATGTATTAGAAATCTTCATAGAAAGTCGAACATGTTTTCGATTTTTGGCAGGAGCAATCTCCTCCCATCCCCCGCTAATGCGAAGGCTCCAAGAAGTGTATATATTCTGAAGAAGTACCCGAATAATAACCTTTTGAGAAAATTCAAGGACATTTTCGCTCTTTATTGCACTTAGGTATATACATGCTACCGTTCTCATTGACAAAATAACGTTATTTTTGGTTTGAAAGCAGTTATTGTTTTTCTTTAGATGATGAATTTTTCAACAAACTTTTTTTACTTTACTACTCTATAGGAAACAAAACTACTTATATTCCTCATTTCTGTGTGTTTCATTAATACTTAAAACTAAAATACATGGAATTCTATGGAAATAACCAAGTCAACGACGAATATTATGATTCGTAAATCAGTGATGACATCAATGAGTGACTTCAATGAATTTCTAGTTTGGGGTAAACATCACAGATCAAAATGTTTTTTTTTGATTATCATAAACATGGGATTTTTATGTAATCATTTTCAGTCAAATAAAGAGTGACTAAAAAAATAACAAATTTTCGATTGAACAAAAATTCCGTCCTCATAGGGTTAGCGTTGTATTCTATTTTAAATTTTCTAGCGTTCTGGAAATCTATTTCATTTAACTATTTTAATTATTTATGAGATTGTTTTTCTTCTTTCTCCTTACCTGTCACTATCTGCAATTACATTCTACCGAACAACTATTCAAAAAAAAAAACAAAAACAGTTGTTATTTGATGCTCACTGGTGTAGTCCTGAGTAGAGTCATTGGACAATTGCCCAATAATCCAAAAGTTATTGTCCACGCATTTTTTGACAACGATATCAATTGCCCAATGTTGAAAAATAACTAGTGATGCCCAAACATTGGTTTCATGAGAGTAGTCAATTTTAAAAGATTATAGTCCAATTGGTTTTTAATTGCCTATAGGTATCCACTTTTCAAAATATTTTAGCTAGAAAACGGTCTATAACTCAAAAACTTTTGGCTATGCCACAGTTTAAGCTATCGTATTCCAGCTGACAAAAAACAAGAATTTGTAGGAAATATTTAAGACATTTCAAAATAGTAACAACAACATTTTTATATTTCGATAAATTTGAGAATCATGATTTTTCGACAAGAAATCTCGAAGTGTCATAACACTAAACTTTTCACATTTTAAATGAACTTAACACCAATATTTCTTTACAAAATTTTTTTGAACAAAAAGTTATCTCTTTCTCACGGATTCTTATCAAAACTCATATATCTAAGCCAAAGGCAGAATGACACGAGCAATTGAACGCTAAGACTTCAATCAAACGAAAAAGAAGTTGAATTAACCAATGACATTGCTTAATTCATCTTCAACGGTAATTAATTCTTTCAGTCTGTTTGTGGCCTAAGCAATTATAACGAAAAATATTAGATAGAAAGAAAAATGCCATCGTGTATTCATTATAAAGTAACATGACGACGTCAATATTCGCTGTCCCTTCATTGTTCTCATATAGGCTGAAAGAAGAAAAGGCAAATATATATATATATACATTGACATAAACACATTGTATGAGTTAAAGAGGAACAAATGCTTGAATATACTCGATTTACCTGATGAAATTTTACTTATTATTTTTAATAAAATGAATATAGTTGATGTTCTATATTCACTTACGGATGTTAATCAACGATTTGATCGATTAGTACTTCATTCTCGTACTATTCGTAATATTGATATGACTATCAAAATTTTTGAATCAGTATATGATCAGACATATTCAATAGATGATAAAATTCTTTCAAGAATATGTGATCAAATCTTATGCCGAATTTATGATCAAATCTTATGCCGAATTT
>JAJEKB010021263.1:1537935-1565378 GCA_022393335.1 Macrotrachela quadricornifera | reverse complement strand
GAAATACATCATTCATTCAGTTTTTTTTTTACGTTTGTTATTCAAACAACCAATGATAGATGGTAGAAAAAACAGAAAGGATCTTTATAATTCTCATAATTAAGTTATACGATATTAAAAAAATTTCGTATATTTTACTTCGTATTTAATACTTTTACAAATTCTTTGTATTTTTCCATGAAAGAAAAAAGATTTATTTAAGACAAGATATTTTATGTAAGAAATTTTTTTATTCTTATATAATATTACGGCATCTGTTGAAATAAATATTGATTATTCAACGGATAGAAATTTAGTTGGTTTATTTCTTATCCTTATTTTATCTTTTTAAAATATATCTTCATTCGTTTCGTTTTTTTAAATTAAAAAAACCTATGTCATTATCAAATTCAATACGTATTCCACTTAATTGGTCTAATATAGATGTATTTACTTTTGGTAAATCATCTATTTATGGTTATAATTCAATAAATCATTGTCTTATTGTTCATGATTTAAATGAATTAAATAATATTTCAAATGATTATATTCATCTTTCATCATCACCAACATGGCCTATAAGAAAATTACTTGTTAATGAAGATGAAACTATTTTGGCTCTTTTAGCTGATACAATTGCTTATCTTGTGTATTTACCACAATCAAATGTTAATATATCGAAAAATTCACCTTCAAAAGGTTTATTTTCAAACGAAAAAAAATAAAAAATAAAAAAAATTTTATTTATAATTTTAGGTTCTCATCTTTGTCAAATAATTCGAGTAACACCATTAATATCATCATCATCATCAAAAAATGTTAATTGTTCATTAATAGATTTTATATGGTTAACATCAAATTATTTTATAATTATTTATTCAATACCATCATCATCTGAATGTCATTTATATAATATTCCATTATTAAAACATGATAAAATTGAACATATTCAAACATTTTCAGTTGGTTTATCATCAATAAATAAATTTGGTACACCAAATAAAAAAATATCTCTTCATCAATCATCGGATATTATTAAATTAGATATAATAAAACGAAAAGAAAATAATTTTATATTAATTTTATTATTTGCAATGAAAACTGATGGAGATATATATGTATTAGAAATAAATCAAAATCAACTTATATCTGATAATAAAATATTTTCTGAATTTACTGGACCAATTCGTATACTTCCATCAACATTTAATAATTATGGTATTGATCATGGTCAATCAACATTTATTTGTTTATCAAATTCAACATATCCTCTTATAATATATACACGTGATAAATATCAACTTAATCAATGTATTATTTTATCTCCAGTAGTAAATCAATATTATTTATATACAATTGATTCAATATGTTTACCAATAAATCAATCAGGACAAATAATAACATCAATTATATCAGATAAATTTTCTTCAAATAGATATTATATATCAGATTCATTAGGAAATGTTTATTTAATTGATATATTATGGATAAAACAAATTCAACATGGTTTAAAACAATTACAACCAACATATATTCAACAGTTAATTAATGGAATGAATTTTAATCAAAAAATTAATAATAAAATTGAACAAATGGGTTTAATACAAATAAATAATCATGAACAACATTTAGCAATTATTGTTAAATCACAAACAAATCAACAAAAGGTTAAATATTAATTTAAACTAATGAAAAAGCCATTTGAGATATCAAAATGATATATTCTAAGTTGATTCGGCTCCAAATTAAGATATCGACTTTTTACTAGAATTTATTTATGAGACTTCATTATTTAAGTTCGATTGTATTATTTTTCTTTTAGGAATTAATTCTTATTCGTTGTCAATCATCCGAATCAATTGAAAATTGTTTATTAGAAAAATCCAATTCATCATCTGAATTTATTGATCATATTCATTCATTACTTTCTCGTGATAAATCAATTCCTTATGTAACACTTTCAACATCATCAATAGATATTTCTGATTCAGATATAGAAAAAAATCTTTTAAAATTTATTCATTTATTAACTGAACAATATATTGATAAACAAGATAAAGTTCGTCAAGAACTTGAAAATAAACAACGTTATTTATTAGATTTTCAACAAACACAATCAGATGAAAATAAACAATTGAATGAAAAATTTGAACAAATTCAAAAACAATTTCAATTTTTAACAGGACAATATCATAAAGTAAAATTTATTTATTTCAAAATCATTTATTTATTTATTAAATTTAAGGAATGTCATCGTCGAGAACGTTTATCATCACATGTTAATGATCTTTTATCTATAATCGAACAAAATACACCAGTTCTATCAGATAATGAAATAAGAATGCAACAACAATTAGAAACATATCAAATACAAATAAATTATCTTAAAGAAAAAATTTTTCTTATACAAAAATATCTTTCATCAAATCATAATCAAGACCAATTTGATAATTTATCTATGGAAAATATTCAAAATATTATTCAAAATCATCGAAAACAAATTGATCAAATAAAAAAACAATTACAAACTATTCAAATTAATAAATAAAATTCTTTTCAAGAAATTTCAATCTTTATTTTTTTTTTCTTCTATTTTTATTAAAAAGAGATCCTTCAATTTATTCAAAAATTCAATATAGATCACTCAAAAAAAAACTTTTCTAACCCATTTGATTTCCGATATCACATTCTGATTGACCAGACATTCGATTTGTTGGACAATTTAAAGGACTATCACTTTCAGCTGGACAAAACATTCCAGGTGGACATGGAATACAGTATGCCATTCCAGCTTTATCAGCAAATGAACCAGCATCACATTTAACACATGTTACTTGACCTGGATTTCTTTGAGAAGTACCAGGAGAACATTGAATAGGTTTTTTATCTGGATTGGGACAATAATGACCTTTAAAAACAAAATTTTATTATTGAATTAAAAATAAATAAATAAATCTTTTTACCAGGTCCACAGATCTGACAGTAAGTTGAACCAGTAAGAGTTGTTTGATGACCGCCTGGACATGTTGTACAAGAAGCTTTTCCAGCTTCACTGTATGTACCTGCTTCACATTTAACTGGAGAAATAGATGGATCACTACATTCACTACCAGCTGGACAAATATCACAAGATGCTTTACCAGCAGTATCTGTATAATTGCCTTCACCACATGATGGACAGGATGTTTGACCATGTTGTTTTGTTGCTGTTCCAGGTGGGCATGGAACAGGAGCAATACGACCATCAACACAATAATGTCCTGGAGGACATATTGTGCATTGTGATGAACCATTAAGAGTAGTATAATGACCAGATGGACAATTAGTGCATGTTGTTTGTCGAATACTACTGAATGTTCCTGTTTAAAAAAATATATATCATTAGAATAATATGTTATTAGAGAAATTATATATACCTGGAGGACATGGTTTTGGTTGATCAGCTGCTTCACTACAGTAATATCCAGCTGGACATGCTGCACAATTTGGACTTTGAAGACCTGGTGTATAATCACCAACATTACATGGAAAACAACTTGTTTGACCCAACATTGAATTAGCTGTTCCTAATGGACATGGTTCAGGTGCAGAATCAGCTTGTGCACATGAATGTCCAATAGGACATACATCACAGTATGATGAACCATGACGAATAGTCCAATAACCAGCAGTACATGGAGTACATTTAGATGCTCCAAGACCACTATATGTTCCCGGTGGGCATGGTTGTGGAACAATACTTCGTGCTCCACCATCTAATGTACAAAAGAAACCTGGTGGACAATTGGCAATTTCATCATGTATTAAGCTGTCTTCAAATGGTATTGCTAAACAGGCATAAATTGAAATTAAACTGATCAAAAAAATTCTATTCATCATTCTTCTATTTTAATATAATGAATAAATCCGAATGGATGCAGTAATATTATTATATATTCATTTACTTTATATAGTTGGTTTTTTCCTTAAATTCTTATCAGTGATAACGGAATTGATGTCATTAGAAAAACAAATGTTTTTCTTGTCTATGTTCTTTAATTGATGAGAACAAAAACAAAAGGTGAATTTTTGATGAAAAAAATGTATTTTATTTGTCGAAGAATTATGAAATAAAGTTACAATTGATAAGAAATATTATTATGAGATATTATACTTTAAAAGAGAAAGAAAACCAATAATCCAATTTCAGATAAGAATAATTTTTGTCATAAAGAAAATACAGATGTTAATATACAGTCAAACCACAAGAAGCAAAAAAGAACTCGACCAATATACGATTAAAGGTCATAATCTGTCTATGACCTATTAACATACACAAATTTGTAATAATAAAACTTATCATAATATTAATTAAAAAAATTTCAATGTTCTGTCATTGAGTGACATCTAAATTAGACATTAGAGACATTTAATCAATTGGATAGGTTATTTTCATCAGCTGATGAATATAAATATGTTTTTGTTTCTCTTTACTCTGCGCAATTAATAATCATTTGATAACTTAAGTTTTAACTGTATTCTACTCAAAAAAAAAAAAGAAGCTATGTTGTTATTTTATTTATTATTTATTTCGTTAATTATTTCCATAAATGGATTGGAAAAAAAAATTTATGAACAAAAATTATCATCAGTTGATGCTGAAATAATTTCATTTGCTAATTTATCATTAGCAAAATATTTTCATTATGATAATCAAATTAAACCAACACATATTAATCGAATAGAAACTGCTGTAAATAAAATTTTTTAAATTTTAAAATAATTTCTATGTTTTTTGTTTAAAGGTTGATTTAGAAAATAGTCATCAAATATTTACAGTACATTTTCAAGTTAATTCAATTGATAATAATATTGTAAATTAAATATAATAATTTAAATATTTAATATCTTTATGTATGTGTTTAGAAATATGAATGTCCTGTATCAATTTATGATGATCCTATTGGACATATTCGAGCACTTGTTCGATCAATAATTTGTATTTCACTTGAACAAAATCCACGAAATGAACAATTAATTGGTGGAGATATTCAACGTAATATTAAAAAAATTCCGTATCCATTTTTAGTGAGTGAAATTTCTTTTAAATTTATATATAAATATATATTTTTGTTTTTTTTGATTAATTAAAGTATGGAACAAAAGTTCATGTTGAACATATTAGTATTGAAGAAGTAAATAAATATGATCAATATTTATTTGATACATTTCAAAGACTTCATCAAAAATTTTATCTTGATGATAAAGGTTTGATTTAATATTAAATATTTCTAAATAATAAATTAATTTATTTATATATAGAAAAAGAAAAACGATTTATAGTATTTAAAAATAATTTAATTCGAATTGAAGAATTAAATGAACAAGAAGAAGGTAGTGCAATTTATGGTATAACACATTTAAGTGATCTTAATGGTTTGTCTTCGTTTTTTTTTTTGTTGTTGTTGTTTCATTTTTTTTTTATTAATATATTTTATTTAGAGGAAGAATTTACTCAATATTATTTAAATGAACGTCTTTCATTTTCTAAACATATTTCACAATTTTCATTATCATTTAAAGATCCATTAAATGTTTCACCAGATGCATTTGATTGGCGTAATCATAGTGCTGTAACAGATGTTAAAAATCAAGTAGAAATTTTAATATTTTAATTAAAATAAAAATATTTTCTTAAGGGTCAATGTGGTTCTTGTTGGGCATTTAGTGTAACTGGAAATATTGAAGGTATTTGGAAAGTAAAAAAAGGTGAATTAATTTCATTATCTGAACAAGGTAAGAAAAATATTCACTTATATTTTTTTTTAATTTAATTTAATTTAAATAGAATTAGTTGATTGTGATAAAGTTGATGAAGGATGTAATGGAGGATTTATGACTGATGCATATGGACAAATAATAAATATGGGTGGACTTATGACAGAAGATGATTATAAATATGAAGGAAGACAAAGTGATCAATGTCAATTAGATAAAACAAAAATAAAAGTTAATATTGATGGATATTTAAATATAACATCAGATGAAAATGGTAAAAAAAAAGAAAAGGAAAATTTATAAGATAATTGTTTGTTTTATTTTAAAGAAATGGCTGAATGGTTAGCAAATAATGCACCAATTTCAATTGGATTGAATGCAAATATGATGCAAGTAAGAAATTCGATTTTTATTTAGAAAATTTTTTATTTTATTTTTTGTTTTAATAAAAGTTTTATTTTCGTGGTGTTGCTCATCCTCATCGAATGTTTTGTAATCCACAAGGACTTAATCATGGTGTTTTACTTGTTGGTTATGGTGTTGAAGAAAAACGTATAATTATTTATTTTCTTCTATTTTAATATGTGTATTTATATATGAATTTAGGTTCAAAATCAATTCCATATTGGATTATAAAAAATAGTTGGGGTTCACATTGGGGTGAAAAAGTAAGAAAAAAAAAATTTTTTGTTTTGTCAAATAAAACTATTTCGTTTTTGTTTTTATAGGGTTATTATCGTTTATACCGTGGTGATGGATCATGTGGAGTTAATTTAATGTGTTCATCAGCTATTGTTAATTAAATAATAATAATAATAATAGAAAAAAAAACACATTCCCTTTTTTTTTTGTATCATATTATGATCTTAATTCATTTTGTTCTCGTTTTTTTTTTCATCTCTTGTATATAATCTCGTTTATTATCTTTATTGATGTTCTTTAGTATTTCTTTGTATTACTTTCATATTTAATAAAAGAAAGTAATCTGAAATGAATGATTTTCCTTAGGTCGTCTCGGCTCGGCTTTCAGTTTCCATTTTTTTAATACCACCGAACTCTATCTTCTTGACAGCAGCATCAATATCCAGCATTTGAGTTCACAACTACAACCAAATTCCACACGAAGATTATATGAAAAGTAGGGTGTAACAGTTTCAGTTTCGGATATTAGGTGTAACAAAAAAACAGTTCAGGATCGTTTCCAAAATAGACCGTGGAACCGATGGATAAAAAATATTTTAAAGAAATATGGATTATTTAATGCTTGTTGTTAGAAATACTTAATCTTTATTGAAACTAGGCATGCACCGAGCCCGAACGTTTGGTTCCGGGTTTAATCAATTGGTAAAACGATGTGAAAATAAACCAAAGAATGAGAATTCAAAGTCACTTATAGTATGTCTGCGTACAGTAATATAAATAATCTTAAGGCCCTCCCCCTCTAAATTTTTTTTTCCTCAGAACACTCAATCTTACTGAAATTTTTATTGAATATGTATCTGACCACTGATAGTTCTCAGAAAAAGCTTGAGCTCATAATATTAAGTTTTTCGCGAGGTTATTGTAACACCAAGGGTCAAAAAGTAGGTGTCCATGTGTCAAAGATTTTGTTCTCAATTTTAATGATACAGACCTCGGGATGGTGTCAAAATGTAGAGAAGACCTGTCCCTACAACCTAACAAAGCCGGATTTTTGAAAAAAAAATTAATTTTTTAAGACAGTATTTTCAAAAAACCTAGATTAAATTTTCAGAAAACTCGAGTTTTTTGTAAACAAACAAATTGAAAATAAAAATTCCGGCTTTGTTAGGTTGTAGCGCTGATATTTATCTTCATTTTAAAACCTTCCCGAGCTCTCTAACATTTAAAATGGCGGAGAAATCTTTGACACACAGTCAAATAAAACGAAAAAAAACAATTTTATTCTTTGATTGTCGCGATTTTTTCGTTTAAAAATGGTAGTAAATAAACAAGAAGGCAGTTCATTATAGGTTATCGACTATGGTGAATCGAATGAGCACATGGAGAGATACGTGTGACGTACTTTTTTTTACGCGTAAGCGAAAAGCTCAAATAACTTCAATAACTAAAGTTTTCGAAAAAAAATTTTTTTTGATACAGAAGTCTTCAGAAAAACTGTTGTAATACCCCTCAAAAACCATCGAAAAACGAATAAATTACAGTGCATTCGAAAGTAGAGATGATGGACTATCTAACTATGTATAAATCTAAAAAACGATATTTTTGTCGAAAACTCCATTTTTTTGAGAGGGGGGAGGGCCTTAAAAAAAGCGTGTCAGTGCAGCTCCTTCGACACTAAAATGTGGAAATCACATATTCCGATAAGTGAGAAGTTACTTTGGTGACAATATTCATCTGTAAGTAGTTTTATATTGACAGCTTATCTATAGCTCTCTAATATATGAAATGTTATTAATTGTGATGATCTTTTAGACTAAGTATTAAATGAATATGATACTATTCTTTTCATAAATTGATTTTTATGATCTTTAAAATTTTCTCGTTCAATATTCTCATGCTTTTATAACTGATTAATCAATGACTAAAAATAGAGAACCTTATTCAGAAAGAAAAATATGTAAATTTTTGTTTATAAATTATGAGATGAGATTTTTGAAAAAATGCTTAGTCTGTTTTTTTTTATTATTTAAATAAAATATAAGAAAAAAAAAATTATGTTCAATAATAATATATTTAAGATGAATATTGAGAATTTCCATTTGTATTTATTTCTTTAGTTATATTATTAATTCTACTATTAAATCGATGATTAGGTATAGATATTTGTTGTAATGATAAAGCTCTTTGATTTGAATGATAATTTAATTTCGTATGACGATGATAACAACATGAACAAAAAATTTTTTGTAGAATTTTTGAAAAACTTTGTCGAAATTTTGAACAAAATATAGCATAAACAATTGGATTTGATGCTGAACTAATTGTTACTAAAAGCATTGTAAAAGCAGTAAAATATGTTGTTTGAATAAAATATGGAATATTTTTAATTGTATTTGTTTCAAATAAAATAAAAACAAATACTTGTGGACTAAATGATATAAAATAAATAAGTACAACAATAAAAAGCATTTTAATAACATTTCGACGAGATTTTAATGCATTATATGTTATTGTTGTTCGACGGTTTTTTGGATAAGAATTTTTTAATAAATTACGTTGAATAAAATATGTATTATTTATTTGTGATATATGTTGAGAACGACGTATTGATGAATGAGAATATGAATCAATTCGTGTACATTTTGTATTAGAATTTTCATCATTATCTGTATAATCATCTTCATCATCAATATCTCTCTTTAAAGAAAAAAACAAAAATTTATTTTTCTAATCAAAAAGAATAAAACAAACTTGTGTTCGTTGAAATGTTGATTTTCCAATTGTACGAAATGATGTTTGAAGACTTTCATCAACATTATATAATTGTCGAGCAATTCTTGTATAACAATATATTTGTAATAATAATGGAATAAAATAAAATATAATTGATTCAATTGTTTTATGTATAATATAACTATATTGATTTTTAATATTTTCATTTGAATATTGTAATATACATGAACGACGATATGAATATGGATTTATTAATATACGTAAATAAATTATATTTGGTAAAGCACATATTAATGAAAATAACCATACAATTATTGTTATTAAAATAACATGTTTTTTTTCACGTAAAAATTTTGAACGTAATGGATAAACAATACCAATAAATCTAAATTTAAAAATGATTTTTTCTTAACAAAAATAAAAATAAAACTAAACCTTTCAATAGTTAATGCACACATTGTAAGTACAGATGCATATTGTGCTAAAACAAGTATTGTTCGAATTAATTTACATGATAATTGATTAAGAATCCAATTTCCATTATCTGTTGCAACAAATTGTATTATATCAGGTATATTAAATAAAAGTATAATAAAATCACATGATGCAACACGTACAATAAGTTGATTTGTTAATGATCGTCTCATTCTTCCATCAAATTCAACTGATATAATAACTAAAAGATTTCCTAATATACCAATTATTCCAATTAAAATAAATAATAATGTTAATATATGATTAACATTTATAGTTAATGGATAATATATATTATTATTTTCACTTTTATTCATCTTTACATTTAAATATATGTTTATCTATAAAAATAGATATAAGGAAAAAAATGATGATAATTACAACCAGATATTCTTATGTTTTTCTATCTTCTTATGGATTAGATTAGCCTATAGAAACATTTTCTTTCTTGTTTTTTTTTTGTTACAGTTATATAGGAAATACTACAGGTCATAAATCTATTTTCTTCTTTCTTTTTTACAAATATACAAATCTTTATTTATTCAAAAATAAATTTTACTAAAGAGAATAGTATAACTAACCTTATCCATATATACAACTATCTAATCATATATATATAAAATGTTATTGATATTATTGGGAATAGATACTTATATGACACGTAAAAGCTATCAATAGTTGTTAAGTATGAATTCAATATGTCGAATTGACTTATTAATGAGAAACAGGTCATCATTGTTATGACAATTGATTCTCCTCCTACAGAAATTTATATGTCGTATTTTTATCTTATATTCATAAGTAAGAAAAAAGATAACCATCTGTGTGTCAGTAATATTTTTTGGTAGTTGAACAGATCGATTTAATTAATGTATGAAATATATATATATATATATATCTGCTCAGATGAGAATAGAAATAATTGTCAATTTGTTTTTTATTTTTTCTTAAGAAATTGATATCATATCATTCGAATGACCTTTTCATAGTTCTCTAGATATTTCCTGAGTATCTGCTTGGTGATTACATCTTCTTATTTCTCATACAAATCATAAATGTCATTTTTTTATATATTATTTACGCGAAATTACATATATATCTCCTATACAATTAATACGTTTTAGTTTTTTTTTTTGTCATTATCGATTGACATATTGATAAATGTTTAGACTTAATATATTTACTTATTAAAAATTATAATTATTTTCTTATAAAATATTAAATAAAACACAGTTGGTTTTATAATTTATAAAACAGATCTTACAAAAAACTAATCTTAATACTTAATTATAAAAATTGAGTATCGAATTTCTCTTACAAAAAAAAAAGAATAAATACCTTTTCTGACATATATTTTTATTTATTGAAATTAAAACAAAAAAAAAAAAAGGAATGTCTTTTTTTTCTTGTTATTGTACTATTGTCTTATATTAATGTGTTTTTTCTTTTAGTCAAAATTATGAAATAAAAACAGGTGCAATTTATAATCAAAGAAAAAGAAAAGATAAGGACATTTCTAGCTACAAGTCAAATATGATTTGTTTTCTTACACATTGTTTTTTTCAGGAAGCAAAAAAATGAAATATATCACAAGGAAATTCATCGATAATTATTGTCAAACATGATTATCAAATCATTTTTGTTTTCTTAAATATCTATGATAATAAATTAACTTCAAATGAAAATAATCAGATTAACTATACAAATCTGATATCGATTAACTATAATAAAAAAAGAAATTTGATGCGTGTTTCTTCAGTCTTTTTTTTTTTTTTTTTTCTCTTCTTCTTCTTATAAACGATTAAAACACGCAATCTTTATCGAACGAGAAAAATCATATGCAATTACTCTCTATGTCTTTAAATATAGGTCTTTTTTTTTTATAGAAAAATAAATAAATAAATCATGCAAATACTTCGATGTACACAAATTGATATATAAAAAGAAAGATCTTTTAAACAATAATAAAGTAGTTTAGGCTACTCATAATTGATTATATTATATGAGATATTATAAGACAAAAAAAATCCTTTTAAAATATTAACCTTATATAGTATAAATTAGATAGTATGTTATTGAATTTTGAACGTTATAAAATTGCTTCTTTTCTAATGAATCATGATAAATATATTTATTTTTAGTATCAAATATAATGACCGAAGACTTACATAAATTGATATGTCTGCAGAAAATTAGAAATTTTAGTTGAACGATCAAATAGATGTTTATATTTGAAGTTTTTTTTCTTTAAATTAGAATTAATGGTATATGAAAAGATAACTGATGATCGATACTATTAATCTAAAAAGCAACTGCGTTTGAAATATCAGTATCTTTTGACTCGCTCATCTCTTCGATCCTTTGTAATAATAACCGTCATATTAGTGAAATTAGAGCAATTTGCATGATTTATTCTATCTTATAGAGTGTGCTATTTCATATATATAAGTATAACAATATCTTCAAATTGAATGAATGAAATCTAGTGAATATAATCCATTAATTGAAGATGATAGAACTGAAAGCATGATATTTTTATTATATGACTTTATTCTTAATAGAGCGAAAACTCTAAAAGGTATAAAATAATAATTTATTAACCTTGAATATTTTACCTATTCAAATTTGATTGACTCTAATATGTTTGAAAGTTTTTTCCTTAAATAAATTGAGATAAAAAGTATTAATACATAAAGTCAGACATCGTTAATTATATAGGTCATATACTCATTATACACATGTAAGGATTGAAAGTCAAATTTTGCTTTCTAAAAGTATTCAACAATTTCTATATAAGACAGCTTATTTTATATACGAGATAACAATAACTATTACTTTTGGATTGCTCTAAGTAAATAACATTTAGCTAATGTTCCTAATGGTTTCTAACTGTTATTTCAATTTTTTCATTTAATTTATTTTTTAAGACATGTGTTGTTTTACAGAAAATATTTTATATATATAAAAACAACTAATATTTGTTTTGTAATTATTTCTAGTTAAATTTACAAAGGGATATCTTTTTCTCCTATTTTTATCATATTATTATAGATAGAGAAAATATTCAGTACAAATTTTTATCATAGTCAAATACTGCTACTTCCGATTCTTTCTTTTTATATAACAGAATACAAAGATACGTAAATATTGCACACTGTTTTTTGAGAATCAATCTGTCTATTACTTATACAATATTTTGTTGAAAATCATGAAAAAGTATTAACATCTGTTTTAAAATAATTTTAGCTCATAACTAGTTAGCTCGAGTTTTTTTCTTTTAAAAAGAGCAAAATTTAATAGAATCTCATGATGATCAAAGAGTAAATCGGGAACATTTGCTAAAATGCATTGACTAACACCTCTATGAAAAAAAATAAATCTTTTTAGAAGTTATAATCATTTTAATGATAAACTTGGATGAATGTTCAGATAGATTCTTTGTAGATGGAAAAATCTTTGAAATATGCCAATATCTACATTTTGAACTATTCATACATTCTCGTGTTTGCTTGCATAATCGAGATACTCCATAGCCATGGTTACTCAATTAGGTCGAATACATAGTGTTTAATGGACAAGCCGTTAGAAATAAGATCAAGATGACTGGTTGCTGTAAAAAGGAGTAATTGATCACGATATTAGGACATTGTAGTTGTTTGTTATCTCATCAACAACGTCATATTTTTTGGGCAGATAATTAAGAGCGAATTTGAGTGATTCAGGCTTAATAGTTCTGGCAGATATGGTGAAATTGTGATGCATCAAGCAGTCCATAATGAGTGCCTTACACCTTGTAGAAGAACTAGAGTTGTATGATCGATCCACTTCAGAAAATGTTTCTTATCCATACTAAAGTTTTCATCGCATTCAAATGGAAACTTTTCAAGAGAGCAGAAATGATGAGGCACTTTTTTCAACGGCAACAAGTCACCAACTCTTTCCGAATCAGATGAAAATTATGTTTTTTGCACTAGGCCTCGTCATACTGAAAAATCTTGGTATCGTAAGTATGCAGTTCCTCGATGTCAACAAAAGCAATCATAAACGACGCAATATTGACTGGGACGACAAGTTTGGTTGCTCGTTTACACGTAAAACCGAGTTTTTTCATTCATTGCCACAATGATGCTATGGAACGAATCAGAAAGTAAACACCGTCGATCAGGATTCGAATCAGGATTTTTTGATAGCAGGATAGATCTCCTCCGACAATATCAAATAAACATAATATCTAAAGTCAAAGTGTACATTGATGTTATGCGTTGTCACAATTGCACTTACTGGTTGTTTTCTCATTTTAGTCAAATAGAATAGCAGACAGACAACGACAATGCGGTCGACCTTTTTTGTAGATGACGAAGTCGAAGAATCGCCTGAATTTTTTGACATTGTTTGCTTCGCTTCTCCTGGTTGATCTTCTTTATTTCGCTCACAGAATCAGTCTTTTCATTTTCGACAAACTTGATGAAATCGAATATCATCTGCTTCGTCTCTTACCAATAATCATGACTCTTGAGTATCATGATGAAAAAAGTCAATGATAACAGCTGATAATCTTACTTATAATGGAAAGAGCCAAATGGTAGAAGAAAAATATCAGCCTTAAGATGCTTCTTGAACTCATGGCCATTCTATAATTTACTTTTTGATCACCATGAGATTCTATTGAATTTGCTTGAGTAAATATGTTAAATTTTACTCTTTTTTAAAAGAGAAAAACTCGAGCTTTACAAGCTGGTTGCCTGCTTAAGCTATTCATAAGACAATCACACATCTTTTTTTTTAAATGGGTAATAGTTAGAAGAAACTTGATATCAGATTAAAAGAATCATTTCATCAATCTTTGAAAATCTTAATTATTTCTTTCAACTAGTTTTTCTCAATTACTTTAGAAATTGTATAATAATATCTCTATATCCGAGAAGTTTTTGACGATTAGTTTCTGTCATGTGAAGCAAAAATAAAATAAATAGCTCTGAATCAAAAACAGAAAAGATAAGACATATATTCTTATGAAAATATCCTCTGTGTATTCTATACATTGATGTTATTTATACGTGTTGCTTACTTATCAGATCAAGTATCAATAGCAGATTCTTCATTCACATATATTTTTGAAGTTAACTTTAATCTAACAGCAAACATAGAAATAAATAATAACATTAATATCTTGACACTTTCTCCATGAATCAAGCATCTTTCATTTCATTATCCTTTGGTTAGAACAGATGATTATCTGTAGTGCCTAATTTACGTTAGAAATAAACTTATATACACAATAACATATTCAGGATTTACAATCCAGAAAGAGCTGAGCATTACTTGTTATGATTAATATATGATGAATAACATCATTATCACGCAATCATTTCGTTCCAAGCACAATATTGTGTACATCGCATATCCGAATTGCTCATAGTCTATTTGTTATTTAAAAGAAAAATACATATAAATTTACTGGTATCATTGAACTATAGAGGGCGCCACTAAACAGTCATTGTATTTGAATTGATTTAGTTGAAAAAAAAACTACGTGAATTTATTTTGAGAAAAAGATGTTGTTAATTGTAATAATAACCCAAATAGATAAAAGAATCACTGTCATTTCTCATCAAAAATGATTTACATTTTACGTTGAAAATCCATATCATTGATTGAAGTTTTCTCCAGTTAGAATAGATAATGATTCATTGGTACTAACAAGTTCTTTTCTTAAATTCATTTATTTCGAAATAATATTCTTAAATTCTTACTATTAATATTTTATTTTTATTAAATTGTAGAAAAAATGTCAGCGAATGATAGATTAACTCGAAGTTTGCCTCATTTACAAAATTTAATCAAACGAGATCCAGATGCTTATCGAGAAGATGTATATAAAAATTTTAATTTTAATCTTAATTAATTATATATATTCTTGATATTATAGTTTAAACTTCAATATCTTCATTTTGAAAGTCAATTTATGGAATTAACAGCTAAACCAGATGCATGGAATAAATCATTAGCTGAAAATATTTCATTTGTTTCACAAGTACTTTTTAATACTATTTTTTATATTTAATAATAAATTATTTTATTAAATATAGGTTGCTCATTGTTATCCAGAAGAATGTAAAGGATTACCACAAATGTTTATGGAAGTTCTTCGTCTTTATTCAACTGTTCTTAATAATGATATTCGACTTGTAAAATAAAAAAAAATTTTTTCAATCTATTTATTTCATTTAATTTTTAAGGTAATTGTACGTGCACTTATATTAATGCGTAATCGTGGTTTAATTGAGTGTATTCAATTATGTGAATTATTTTTTCTTCGTTTATTAAAATGTCAAGATCGTCTTTTACGTATTACAATTCAAACACATATTATTAATGATATTAAAAAACAAAATGAAAAACATAAAAATCATAAATTAAATAGTGTTTGTATTTTAGTCTTTTTTTATTATTTAAATAAAATTATTTTTTTTAGACATTACAAAATTTTATGTGTACAATTATTAAAGAAAGCAATGCAACTGCTGTTAAAATGGCACTTGTAAGATTATTAATTGTATAAAGTCATTTCGCAGTATTAATTCAATCGTAACGAAAGAACATGAAAAAAAAATCGAATTACAGAATTGAGACTTCTCTCTGAATAAAATTCAATATCTAAATTCTGCAGTTCGATTTTTCATATATGCTTAGCTAGAGATCGAAAATACTTCTACTTATAAGTAAAGCATCAATTCGATAGATAGTTGACACTTGAAGATCCTTTCTCATGAATCATTCTTTATCAAAGAAATGGGACATAATTTAACAGTTCTACTATCTAATTGAGTAGTCAAGAAAAAGAATATTAGCTATTAAGCAGGCAACAAGATACAGATACTTGCACTATTTCTTCTACAGATATTATTTTTTATATGAGTGCTTTTCAAATTGATTTATAGTGTGATGAATAATATCTATTCATGTAAAATTTTGTTTAATTATTTTAGGATATAATGATTGATTTATATCGAAAAAATATTTGGAATGATGCAAAAACAGTAAATATCATTAGTTCGACATGTTTTTCTAAAATTACAAAAGTTTGTCTATTTATTTTAATAAAATTAATTTTGTTTTTTTTCATTAAATTTTATTTTTAGGTTCAAGTAGCAGCATTAAATTTCTTTTTATGTAATTATCAAGATAAAGATGATGAAAATAATTCCGATTCTGATAATGTAAATGAAAAATTTATTTATTAATTTATAAAAGAAAATGAAATTTTTTAGGATGAAAAATTAACAAAAAAAGAAATTTTACTTGGTCATCGTGTTGGAAAAAAATCTTCTAAACGAAAGAAGAAAACTGAACGAGCATTAAGAGCACTTGAAGTTAGTTATTCTTATTGTTATAATAATTAAAATATTCTTTTTTTTTCTATAGAAACAACAAAAAAAGAAAAAGAAAATTGAAATATTTGATTATTCAGCTTTACATCTTCTTTATGATCCACAAGGTAAGAAATAAGAAAGAAAAATTTTTTTTTAGAAATATTTAAATAAATAGATTTTGCTGAACGTTTATTTCGTCAATTGGAATCATCGAATGAACGTTTTGAAGTTAAATTACTTCATCAAGATTTTTTATCACGTTTAATTGGTATTCATCAATTACTTTTATTAAATTTTTATCCATATTTACAACGATATCTTCAACCACATCAACGTCAAGTTACAAAAATACTTTTATATGTTGCACAAGCATCACATGAATTTGTTCCACCAGATATTTTACAAAGTATTTGTAAAACAATTGCAAATAATTTTATAACAGAAAGAAATTCTGGTGAAGTTATGGCTGTTGGGTTTGTTTTTCTTTGTTTTTTTGTTTTTATAAAATAATTTTGTTTTATAATTTAGTTTAAATACAATTCGAGAGATTTGTTCAAGATGTTATTTAGCTATGGATGAAGATTTATTACATGATCTTGCAAAATATAAATCATATCGTGATAAATCTGTTGCGGCATCTGCTCGATCATTAATTCAATTATTTCGTGAAAAAAATCCACAATTATTAGAAAGAAAAGATCGAGGAAAACCAACAGAATTTCAACGAGATCTTATTCCACTTGATTATGGACAAACAAATACAAAATCTTATCTTGAAGGTGCTGAAATACTTGAACAAAATATTAATCAACAAGATCAACAATCAAATGATGAAAGTGATGAAGAAGAAGATGAACAAAATGATGAAGGTTGGGTTGAAGTTTCACAATCAGAAGATGAAGACGATGATGGTAATGAAGACGAACAAGAAGAAGAGGATAACGATAATCAACAAGAAAATGATACTAAAGTAAAAAGATTTTGTTTTGTTAACCTTCGAAAGTACTCTTGAGAACAAATATAGATCACTTTATGATTTCTTAAAATAACAACAAAGGAATGAAAGTGTATGCAAAAATATCCTATAAAATCACTACAAAATTTCAATAAAGTTTACTCATATGACCGAGAAGGAAACCGTTCTAGGTGTCCCGCTTCAGTTCCATTCGTTCATAGATCATTTAATAGGAAACTTTGAGAAGGTATAACATCTAAAAGAATTTCGGCGAGGGTCTCTTTCTTCAAACATTATGATGGTTTTACTGAGTTTTCCATCCATTTGTAATTTTGAGACTTATGTGGTGGAAAAATTAACAAAACCATCATAACTTTTGAAGGAACAACTGTGGGTCAAAATCCTTTTAAGTTTTTTATCTACTCGAAGTCTTCTATCGAATGATGTATGAACGAACGGAATTGAAGCAGGACGCATGGGACAGTGTTTATGTTTTTCTTATTCATCTTCAATATTTTACTTAAAGCGTAAAATAGATAATTGTGTCAATCAGGACTTCTCAATATCTTTTAAATATATTCTCTCAGTAAATACATATTGCTTCCGATTATTTCATATAAGAAAATATTATTTTTTTATAAAAATTCTTAATAATACTACACCCACTAGTTTATCATTTGAAACATCGATTTGAGTACTTTAAGTCTATATAGATATGGTTATGTAAACCTTATTTCTTTTGTATATATAATTTAATTTTTAAAACATTTTCTATCAACAAGATTAAAATGTTTTTTTTTTACATGATAGATGGAAACACCAATGACAGAAGAAGAACGTCGTGAACGAGCAATATCAATAAGTACTCAAAGAATTTTAACACAACGTGAATTTGAACAATTAAAAGTTCTTGAAATGAAAAAACGAATACAAGATCGACGACGAAATCGTTTAGAACAATCAACGTCAAATAGTAAAAAACGTAAAACGATTTCAATTGATACAGATTCCGATTCCGATAATGAAAACAATAAGAAATCAGCTGAAAAGTTTGTTATTTAATATAAAAACTAAATTTATTTATTTAAAAATATTTAGTTCTGGTCTAATATCATTAAAAGATATTGAACGAGTACATAAAAAACGTGCTCATGATAAAGAATCTCGTTTAGAAACTGTTCTTGTAAGTTTTATATTTTCATATATATATATATATTTAATAATTAATATTTATTTTAATTTAAAGGCGGGTCGTGAAGGTCGAGCTAAGTTTGGTAAATGGAAAAAAGAAAAAGGTCGAGCAGGTTCAACAAATAAAGAAAAATTGAAAAATAAAAACTTTCAAATGCTCAAACCAAAATTAAGAAAAAAACAAAAACGATCTTTTCGTGACAAACAGGTACAATTAAATTAATATTTATTATTTCATTTCATATATTCTTTTCTTTTTTAGATTGCACTTCGAGATGCATTGTTAAAAGATAAACGTCTTCGATAATTATTTGTTTTTTGTCGAATAAAATAAATCATGATTGACTGTTATATCAATCTACAACTAAATCAATTATTCTTGATAATTTCAACGATTTTGAAAATACGAAAATGCATGAAAAAAAAAAGATTTTTATGTTAATTGGGACATTTTGTATAATTGAGACAAAAACAGAAATATTGATTTAACGTTACACTCATATATTTCGTAAGACTTATTGAGTAATGTCGAAAAGTTTGAAAGTGGTCTAAGGAAAAATCATAATAGGGTTGATGTTGCAAAAGTGTTCAGAAACAGGAATTTGGTCGTACAGACGTTGGTAGTAAGCTTTTAGAGCGAATAATAGGAATTTCGCCGTAAAGTCTCCTCACACCCTCATCCTCAAATAATTACGTTATTTAATTAAAACATAGTTAGTTAAACAGTTTCGTATTTATTTATGTTGAATAAATGTTAATCAAACGGAATTATTTGACCAAAACATCAAATCAAATGAAGAAAAATATGAAGAAGATTTTTATTTTAAAATAGGATGTAATATATAACAGTATCATTTGATTTAATCGATATCTACTTCTTTCTAATGAATATCGTGTCCCATAGAAAATTTCTTTTACTTCAGAATAAAATATTTGTGAGTTCTATGCATTATTTGATCACGAGTATTGATACAGTGACAAAGAAAATTCTGATATGTTTGAAATACAAGTAAAACTATATTTGAACATTTCTTAGTTATCATATTAGTAGACAGATACTAGCATACTTTAAAATGCGTTTACATGCACATAAATGATTTTCAGTTCTTCGATAGAATTAATTTTATTTTTTATCATCGTACCCATGTTCGTAATCAGGTGGCACATATAACTTGTTAACGTTCTATTTTGACGCAAAAGATGTGTTGTGTTCAAAATCGTTACGAGGAAAACAATTTTGACTGTTCTTCTTTTCTGTGCAATTAGATACTGAATTGAATTTTTCATCCATCTGTATAATGACTCAAGTTACTTTTTCTTTCTCTGATATGTAGTATACATTAGATGAGAGAAAAGAACAGAAACTTTCTAAATTTTCAAAAATTACGGGGGCGGATACACATTCGTGTTTTGAAGATAGTTCCCTATTACGTAGCTTATAAATCTCGATACCCAACTTTTGGATGTTATGACATCCGTCGTGTCATGAGATCTTTATTAGCGATAATATAAAATAAGGAAATCTGAATAGTTGAATATCTGACTAGCCGAATATTTCAACAGAATAGTTGGATAGTTGAATTCATGTTTCACCTTTGACAATGCTGGATTTACTAATTCCCTCGACTGAAGGGAGGGTGATACGGAAAAAAATGAGATCCGTTTGTGTGTGTGTGTTTGTGCTAGGATCAAAAAAACATTGAAATAAAAAAAAACTGAAAGATCACAAAAATTAAAAATTAACCTTTCGCGAAAGGTTTTTGGCACTGACGCATGACACTTGATCAACAGCATTGCTTATTGTGATGGTACCTGAATTGATCAATGGAGGTATATGGTAGTATTAACTTCGTTAGAAGCGTTTATTCCCTCCACTGGAAAAACGACGATAGGAAAAAACTAAAATCAGTTTCTGTGTCTGTCGTTGGTCTCAGATCAAAGGTCCGATCTGAAAAATATTTGTTTGACACAAAGGTGCTCGAGGTTGAGGAATCCGTATCTGACATTAGTTTTTAAAAATGTTTTGTGATTAATATTTTTTCATAAAGGATACTTCCTCGACTGATGGGAGAGTCATATGAAAAAAAAACGGTTTGCTTGCTTGCTTGTCGTTGGGATCAAAGGTCAAAAAAAAGCTGTTCTTAGAAAAAACGATCGAAGAATCGCAACTTTGAGGTCAACTCGACGCCTTCCATTTGAGCAAAGGTTCTCAGAATTGGGGAATTGAATGGCATATTAATTTTTTAAAATTTCCAAATGAGTGTTTTACGTTATAAAAGGCATTTTTAAAGAAAATAATTATTTACTATAAAGTTTGACCAAAGGTAATTGGGGTCGCACAATCGAATGACACTATTGGTTTTTGAATTTTTTCATATAATTTTTTTTTGTAAGCAAAGGTTTTTTTTAAGAAAAAAATGATTTTTCGGTGAAGTGAGGCGATGGTCAAAGGAGAAAAAGAAATATGAATTTGTGGTAATGATCGTTGGTGTCAGATGAGAAAAACATAATGAAAGAAAGCAGGAGATTGCAACAAAGATTTTTGCGGAAGCTGGAAAAGAAATGAGTGAATTTGAAGTCTACGGGGACGAGCGTTTGATGAATCAGGGTGCTGAATTTCGAAATATCACGCAATTAGGTATTTCAGCACTTCCAGTTCTGGGCAATTAGACGTTTGTTCAGTAAAAGTGCAGGCAATCTAAAATTTCCGATATCGCACTTTTTACGCATCGTATTTCTGGAGTCTATATCAAATGATCAAACATATACAACAAATTATACATCAAAATGTCGTCGATCTTTAAGTTCAACAAATAAACGAAGGCATCCAAGACATTCATTAATTCTCGATCAATATATTCATCAAACATCTCATTTATCTTCACCACTATTTAGCCGATCAAAATCTCATTGATATCCCGATACAATTAGAAGATATTCAATTAACACTAAATATCCATCAGAAAAATTATTACGACGTACTATTCAAGTAAATAAAAAAAAAGATATTTTAAAACTAACATCAATTACTTCAACACAATAAACTTAACTGTACATATATAAATCGCACTAATTTATACATATTAACCGATGCTTTTGCGTATTTCAATTAAGTGTAATTACGAAAATATTTAATTTGATTTTAGCCATTTCAAACAACATATCGTCAACGAAATGAAGAATTTCGAAAAATTTTTAAAGATTTACCAACTTGTGAACGATAAATTGTTGGTACGAAATTTATTTTCTATTAATATAAATGATTATCTTGTTTTTTATTTCAAATGTTTATTAGATTATTCTTGTGCATTACGAAAGGATATATTAATTCAAGGTCGAATGTATATATCACAAAATTATATCTGTTTTTATGCAAATATTCTTAATTGGAAAACAAGTTTAATGTTAAAATTTCAAGATGTTGTTGGTATAATACATGAAAAAACTGCTAAAGTTATATCAAATACAATTGAAATGAAAACAAATAAAGCAGAAAAATATTTCTTTGCTAATTTTGTTACACGTGATAAAACTTATAACTTAATATATTGAATATGTCAAGCAACAATAGCTGAACAAGTAAAAGTTTTTCTTCTTTAGGAAAAAAAAAATTAATTTTTTTTTCAATTTTAGTCAATATCAAATCAGCAATTATGGACAATGATTCATGAAAATTATGGTGATGATTTAGATATAACAGCCGATGAAGAAGATATACAACATAAATCATCATTAAGTTCATCAAAACAACAATTTCAACTGAATGATAAATATGAAGTAAGAAAAATTATTTTATTTTATATATTTTAATTGAATTTGAATGATCTATTCATAGAGAACCTATATCTAGTTTTTTCTAAACATGAAATATTCGTTACATATGCATTTGCAAAAATGAATTATATTTGTTAGAAACAAGGTGAATAAGTATATACTATAGATGGTTATGTAGCATAACATTGACAGCAAGAGATCCATAAGCAGCACTATCTATACATTATAGCAATATCATAAGAGACATTTTCAAGTTGGCTACGACGGAGTCAAAGTAGTACACTATATGTGATATGGCCCTCTTGTATTCAACGGAATAATCTTTCGATAGCCAAAGACAATTATGAAGTAACATCAACGATGTTTAAATAATGTTTGTTTTGAAATAATAGGAAAAAAAACAAACACACAAACTTTGATGTAAAAAAAACAAAATTTAAATAAAACAAAAAAATTGGTTTAATAAAAACGCATAATGTTTTAAAACTATCTGGTTTGAATAAGCTATTTAGGTAGTATCATTTTCTGATATTGGATCAACGACAATATCACCTATATTTGGTTCTTCATTAAATACAATTTTGTACATATTTATCCATATATATTTGGTGGTGGTATCGGTTCATAAAACAGCTTCAGCAATATTTTCTTTATTTGTTTCATGAATGAATGTATCACTTATTATTTGGTAAAATGAACCTTTATTACCAAGTGCTTGTTTTATGCATTCTCTTTCCTCTTCACATTTAATTAATGATGCACCTGATCCGTAGTATAATTCATTTAAGAAGTTGGAAATCTGTTGGTACACGTCGCGGTACCTTGTATCAGGTGTTACCGTAATGCCGGTTTGACGTTGAAATAAATCAGAGTATTTTTTGACTAAATATAAACGAAATTTTTCGATTAAAACTCTTTTATTTAAATTCGTTAATGGCTTCATTGCGATAAATAGTGAATGAACATTTTCTTTTAATGATTTTATTTCAGCATTTTGTTCTGCAATTTTATCATCTTGTTGTGCAATTTTTTGATTAATGTCTTTAATCAATAATAATAATTGATCAATTTCAAGTTTTTGTTGTTCATTTATTTTTCCTAAATCTGACTTAGAATCAATTGGTTCAACAATACTTGATGATTCTGGTTGAATAACATCTTTTGTTTTTTGTTGTTCAATCTGTTTTTCACGTAAATGAGTTTTACATTTGAATATAATATAAGCAGATTTTGAACCATTAACATTTATCCATTGTTCGATAGTACGTAAAGAATTAATATTTGGTATTATTGATGGTTCATCTAATGCTGCTGAATCAATACCAATATCTTGACATTCTTTCATAACACGTTGTTGAAGAGATTCACTATGCAACATTTCATTAATTGTAATTGACGGTTCAACAAAATAAATATTTTCATGATTAACAATAATAAACGAGATGGGTATCATGTGGCCTTGAAAATCAGGTTGAATTGCTTTCAATTGATTTTCAAGATTGATCGTATCCTTAGATGCTGTATCAATCTTTTTCATAACGAATTTTTTGTTTAATTTCTCACGACATCGTGTATCACGATCACTCATGATTTCACATGTGATTTGAATTAAGTTCAAACGAGATGTCAAAAGACAACTCCATCGTGTTTCAAAAACTGCATTATTAGAAAATCTGTTGGATATCGAGATAATAGTACGAATGAAGAATATTTTCGATTAAATATGTACTTTTCAACAATTGATTCTATATTAGTTGAATTAAACGAACAAAAATTATCAACTACACTAGATCTACTCAATGAATTAAAGCCAATGAAACAAACATTTCCTTCAACTGTTGCTTTGACCACAGGAGCAGTAACATTTCCCGTGTCATCTGTCGCTTGCGGAAGATCCTTCTCCAAAATGAAATTAATTAAAGAGTATGTTCGAAATTCGATGAGCGATGAAAGACCTAGCGATCTTAATGTATTGGCAATAGAAAAATAATGGGAACGAATTAAATGCTCACTTTTTTTGTATACGCTCAGTATAGTTTATTGCTCAGTAAAAAGTTAACTTACGCTCAGTAAGAAATTTAGTGTTCAATAAGTATCATATTTGTTCAGTACATTAATAATTTATGAGTGTGAGTGTGGACACTACTGTAGGAAGGCCAAGTTCAGCGATCCCAAAAACACAAAACTGACAACTGTGTTCTGAAAATTTCTTTGAAACGAAACTGGAAAAAACTCACCTAAGAATGGTTTACAAAAGTGCTACTGTTAGATCATGAGACACATACAAGGATCCTTAAATCTACGTAGAAAAATCTTCATTATTTTATTTTTTAGGTTAAAGATTAATATATATAGTGTTCTTTTTATTAATGCTGAAACATGTAGCGTCTTTAATCTCAGCAATTCAATAGTAAAAATTTCTCAAAATACGTTTAAAATTTTCATATTTATCTAATGATTAACGGTTTGATTTCATGTGGTAATTTGAGAAACAAATCAAAACTATGATTTCTTCATTTTTAGTAACCGAAACTGAAGCTGGAAACTAGTTTGGAGTAGTTTTCGCGATCGACGAGCTGTACAGAAAAACTGACACCCTCACTCTCATCTTTACATACTAAGACTTTTAACATTAATTAGTGAGCAAAAATGAATTTTTTACTGAACAAAAACATTCCTCTCTACTTAGCAAAACAGCTATTTTTTACTGAGCAGAAAATACTGAACGATTAGATACATGCCAAAAAGAATTCGAAATTGATTTTGAAAAAGTTGTTGATGTATTTTCATGAAACACAAAAACAGTACAATCATGTTGAAATGATTAAGTTATTGTGAAATAAACCCAAAATAAAAGCTGGTGGCATGTTGACTTATATATAATACTCGAGCAATAGCTGATTAAATAGGATATTAGGGTGGAAAGACCTGCATCGAATTTCAAAGCTTTCGGGGAAAAAATATTGTACTATTGTAGACAGATTTCGGATAAAGAATATGGAGCTCAGCTACCCCTAGACTGAGATCCTGGTTCCGCCACTAGTGTGAACGTAGCTTATTTTGGCCGACTATTGTCACTATTGTTTTCGACAAACATAACTATAGTCTATTGATCTATTTTCTAGTCATTGTCTTTTTATTATGCCTGCTTATATATAAGTTCATAATAAATGTTTCAAATGTTATTCGTCATTATTAGTTCATGATCAGTTCATTTTTTTGTTAAAGAATTCTACATTATCTTCACGTAAAAAGCCAAATCCAAATACTCAAGATGATGATTTCAGCGATTATCTAATAGCTGTTGAAAACAATAAATATTCTGATGTTATTGAAGTATGTGTAGTGCCCACATCAGTTTAAAAGTAATTTATGTATTTCTTTTAGATTTTAACAAGAAAAAACAGCAATACAAATTCTTCTAATCATAAATTAAAAACATTTACCAAAGATCGTGTAAAAGTATATTTTAAAAACAAAGATTACATAAGTAAGTCAATTAAATATTTATAAAATATAAAAACTTAATTAATGTCGTTTAGTGGCACTGAATGATTGTATTAAAATAGAATCATTGGGTTATCTTATCGATGATGATCAAGAATTAAGTATAATGAAAATGTAACCCAAATCTTCTTTCATTCTTATATATATATTAATTGGTATTTTTAGTCAATGTATATTAAAAAAAGCTACAGAAGAAGCAACTAAAGCTTTCAATAATATCTCACTCAAATATAAGTATATTCAATTGATTTATAAAAATTTTATTTTGACTTTTTTAGTCAAAAATGAAACAGTTGCCATTTGGGCAAACAAGATGGATGTGTTAGTGGACAAGGTTTTTAAGTACGTTTAACATTGGATTATTTTTCTAGTTTTTCATTTTTATTTTTGTTTTAGAGGAGATCCACCCAGGTCAATGAAAACGTACCGTAAACGTTTTAAAAAACGACGTATTTACGGTATAATACGGTGTCAATTCGGTCCATTTTTGGTCCGTATCGAACTGTATTATCGGGCACAGAATTACGGACCGTAACGTATCCGTTCAGTAAACGTTCCGTATTTGGTGGTTTTTTGAGAATTATTGGATATGATACGGTAATGTGTTTTGTACCGTATTGAGACCGTTTCTTGGCCAAAAACAGATCGATTTATATCCGTTTGCACTACTCACAATGTTTTATCTCGACAATTAGTTGATTCAAAATCATTTATTTCATTAGCAATATCCAGGACGAATAATACGAAGCTCGGATCCGACGGGATCCTACTAGTTTTTTGTAACTAGCTCAGGTATTACCTGCATCATGCATACCATACTCCTCATTTTGTTATTTTCTCATATGTTATATATATAGCTGTGACTAACGGTAAGGTATCCCATTAATGTTTTTTTTCTATTGTAAGGATACAACATACTATTATTCGGGTCATATGATAGAGGATCATAGATAACCGTGAATGGGCCCAAACAACGCTATGCTTTATTGTTACAATAGTAGAGAAAATTTGCTCTACTATTGTAACAATAAAGCATAGCGTTGTTTGGGCCCATTCAC
>JAJEKB010021263.1:1513103-1537535 GCA_022393335.1 Macrotrachela quadricornifera | reverse complement strand
GTGAATGGGCCCAAACAACGCTATGCTTTATTGTTACAATAGTAGAGAAAATTTGCTCTACTATTGTAACAATAAAGCATAGCGTTGTTTGGGCCCATTCACGGTTATCTATGATCCTCTATCATATGACCCGAATAATAGTATGTTGTATCCTTACAATAGAAAAAAAACATTAATGGGATATCTTACCGTGGGCCATGCCCATATATATGGCATTGTAAGAATAATAACTTAAAATAAATAAAAAAAATGAATTCACTTAAAATACTTACTATTCCATAATTCAATAAGAAAAATAATCTAAAATAGACAAAAAGAATCAGAAATAATTTAAAATATTGTTGTTCCGTAACTTAATAAGAAAAATAGCCTAAAATAAATAAAAATTTTTTTTTTAAAAGACTTACCGTTCCATAATTGAATAAGAATAATAATCTAAAATAAGAATTTTAAGTAAGTTTTCAAAAAGCGTCTAAATACGGGGCACAATCTGAGTACCGTTATCGGACAGAATTCGATACTCCGTATTACGGTCGGTAAACGTTGCAAAAAATATCCGTATCTATACCCTTAACTGCTCTCAGTATACGAAAAAAGTCGGATATCCGTATAGATACCGTTTTTTATCCGTATACTACCGTTTACGGTCCGACTCGTTCGACCTGGGGCAGTGCAACGATAACTATCAACAAAATAAAAATAGTTATTTCTTGTATATAACAATGCCTGTATTCTTTGTTTAGGTTTTATTTTTGGTTTTTTAATACTTAACAAAGGAAATTTATGGCTAATCAAAGACAATCATCAATAGAAAAAAATTATTTGTTGTATATAAAAAAATGATGTGTTTCTTATGCTTTTGTTATTTCTTTTTTTGTTGTATTTAGCAAAGAAAACTTGTAGTCAATGAAAGACAATCATTTGTAAACTAGGAATGATTATATGTTGTATATTAAAAAACTTGTGTGTTTTCTTGCTTTATTAGTTTTGCTCTTTTATACTAAATAAAGAAAAATTCTGGTTAATCATTTCAATTACTTATTTTAAAAAAGTCGTTTAATATCCGAAAAAAAATTTCTAAGTACTTAAGTTTCAGTGTCATTACATTTTTCTTGACTGGATGAAAATGAAAAAAGATAATAAAATGTGATATTGGAATAGAATAGAAAAGCTATCATATAAAACATTCTACATTAATGATTTTTTTTTAAAACAAACTTTTTAGAAACGATTTAAACCTGTCTGTAATGAATTCTCTCACATATAAAAAATTTATTTACTCATTTCTTATTGTCAAATAACTTCGACATAAAAAAATTATAAGATAATCTCAAACAATGGGATATATTCTAACGTCGTCAAGTAAATAAATTAATAGAAATGGAATAATAGTATATGCAGTCGTGACAACTTGCTGAATTTACAACGATTCACCTTATCCAGAATAACTTTTAAAATACATATGTGCTTGTATTTTTTCGAAAATTGCAGTGTTACTTATGGTTCTTCAAGCCTATTATAAATCTGAACGCGGTGAACTTTGACGTTTGTCTTATAAATAAAATGACGTGATCAAGGGGAGAGAACGAGCCTTCTGATATTCAATCCACTCTCATAAATACATCTAAGGAAGATCAAGGAGAATTTATTTTTTTTGTGAAGATTAATTGTGTATAATAAATCTTTTAGAAACAAAATATGAAGATAAAAATTGTACTTAAAGTTAATTTTGTTGATATGAAATAAGAGAAAAAAAGCAAGTAATTATTGTATTACAGCTTGTTCAAACGTAACACAGTTACGTTTTTAACACACTTTTTATCAATTATTTTCGAACTTCTAGAAAGATTTTTTCATTGTGTAACGTTGTTAGATAAAAGGACCCTGAATTTGGAATGCTGTTGCTTAAGTTTTAATTTCCTGCAAAAGTTGAACTTCAATTGAACTAGCTTTTAGATGGTAAAAAATGTTTCTTCTAACTCCTTCATTGCAACATAAATTTTATATTAAAAATAGTCCTGTCTAACTTGAGGTTTTTCATGACAATGTTAATCGCATGTGATTTGCTCGTTTTCATACTTTATGTAAAACGTTTTTATTCGATTTACTCTACAGCATGTCTAATATCTAACTATAAAGGAAGAAAATAATACCAACTATTCAAAATCAAGTCATGGGTTTATTCTCTTGAAAGTAAGATTTCATATTTGAGTAAGATAAGACATGCCATAACGTATATGCCTCTTATCGTGTTTATCGTAATATATCGACTTTTTTATCACTTATTTAACTAAAACGTTTATAAGAAGAATATAACATATTTATTTCACATTTTCTTTCCTTGGACATTACCAAATAAGTGGTTCGTCATGGCGGCAAGCTGTGAATCGAAAAATAGTACTCAAAATGTTAACGACAACGGAACTGAGTTACAAGCAGGTAACGAAATGATTCTGATATGAAACTGTAATAATTCATTCGTTTTTATTCAATCATGAATCTAATGTAGATAGTACTCCATTGCCTGACATTCTCAAATGGAAAACTGGTTTGATTATAGAAAATAGTAAGTTCTAGGTTGCGCATCATCGTTCTGTCTCAATATTTTCTAATAGATCTTCGTTTTGATCCGGCATCCTGCGGCTCTGGTCTATTTATTTCAGATGAGAACCTTCATTTGAGAAAGAACGTAGATGTGAGTGAGTGGCGTACTTGCCGAATAATGAATGCTGGATGGACAGAAGGCATCCATTATTGGTCAATGAGAGTAAATGATCGTGGCTCAGATGGGACAATAATGATTGGCATAGTGTCGCTAAACTTCAATGTAGGTTTGTCTCAATATCCAGGACAAACGTCCGATAGCTATGCCTTCTATTTATATAGCGGACAAAAATATAATAATGCAGGCGCCGCAGCGTTTACCGGCGATTTGCCCCAAAATGGCGATATCATCGGTATACTTCTTGATTTAGAAGCTCGAACATTGACATATTTCAAAAATGGAATAATTATAGGCACAGCATTCGGTCAGTTACCACTACAAGGCACAACTATCCAGTATTATCCAGCCGTCGGGATGAATAAATTAGGACAATGGGTCAGTTTAGTCAAAACAGTTAAAGGATCAACTATTAGAACTTGATAATAAATAACTACTACGCTGTACTCTGTGTTTTACAACATATTCTATTAAAAAAAAGAAAGATAAAACCTTACAATAATTTATTTGGCAGTTATTTGTCACTTAAATAAAATATTTTCCAGTAATCTACGAACAAACTATATAAATATTATTTAAAATCAGCAATTTTTATTGAAATATCAAAATTAGACTTTGTTCTAGTCTATAAAGAAACATTGCGTAATATTTCTTCAAAAACTAGAAGAAGAGAAATTTTATATCGTTATCAAAATTTAAAAAATGCATTCGTTGAATTCAACGTTTGATAAATCATTTTTTCGATTTATAATCAATGAATTTTACTTCAAATTTTCGCCATTTGGATCACATATAGAGTTTATTAAGGAAGCACAATACTATATGATAACACGATATAAAATAATTTTTAAAAATGTTTCACGAGAATAGAAGCTATTCAACCAATCGCATACGAAGTTTGTCGTTTCGTTTTTGTTTCTCTCTCAAATAGTCTACATATAAAAATTCATACATGGTTAAATCTTTGCATATTTTGTCTGTATTCTTCTTTTGCTTGAAACCTAAGATCATGTTATTGTACCAAACACCGCTTTTTCCTACAACATCTCTCATAGAACCACCCTTTTCAACACATTTATTGTACATAGATTGTGTTGCGTCTCGCAACATAAGTATTTGCTGTTTCATTTTCTCTTCACCAAATTCAGAAATTTGACGATTAAGTTTAGCAAGAAAATAATCATATAGAGTTTGATCTTCAGTATTATGATTGGGTATTTTATTTTTTAGGTCAATTGGTGGATTACAAGATTCATTTTCTTGTCGTGCATTGTGTTGAAAAACGATCACATCGTGCAAAGATCAATAAAGTAAGTATTGTAGAAGAATGAAAGACTCTTCCATGCGATCAGCAATCATAACCAAAGGAAATTGGGAATCAATCTGTTGTATAAATTTACTAAACATTTTTTCTTGACCAAAATGTTCAACTTAAAAACCCAAATCGAAAGACATTTGATTGGGTTCGAATTTTTCAAACAAACGATTGGTTGACGAAGCGTGATAAGTTAAATTATTTGGTGAGGTTGAAAAATATCTTTCCAACGCACGAAGAAAATATTTTTCTATGCACAAGTTTTCCAAATGTATATAAGACAAAAGAGATTCCATTAAACAAACAGGATTTCGAAGAATAGTAACAAAAGTCGTATTCGTGGGTATAACAGCTGACATCCCACTGTAGTTATATCTTGCGTGAATTGCAAAAATATTGTATGGATTTGAAATTAATGGTTTATTATTAGTGGAAGATGATGCTTTTGAATCCAACATATTACGATTGAAGGATTGAGGATGACCAAAATAATTATACACTTTTGATATTGCAAAATTAAGGTCATGATAATCTCCATAATGAAAAAAAATATTTTGAGTGGTCGATGATGCTGTTTTATGTGTTTTCAAAAACAAGATGTTTTTCTTTGGTTTGCAGTTCATTTTTATCGAATATTTTTTGTAAATTTTAGATTTTCCAGTTAAAGTGGCTTGAGGTAAATTTGAACTTGAAGAAAAAAAATAGATAATGATAATCAATTTCAATTTAACAAAGATCGTTAACTTACAATTTGTCATGTAAGCTGCACGGAAATCAAAGTTAAACTGAATTTTTTTTTGATTTTCATACACCATTCGATAGAAAATTTCACGGCGGTCAAGAATATATGTGCCATACTTTTTTAAAGCCCTTTTTCCGGTCAAAAAATTGAAAAAATTTGGAAGATGTGAAAAACACATCATTTCGCAGTTCCTCATAGATTTCTCTTTTTTTGAAATAGGTTATGAGATAAAATCTTCTAACTTAGTTTTTCTGATAGACCATGCAAAGCTGAATAATAAACTGGTGTCAAACCATTTCTAGATCAAAGCATTGGTTCAAAAAATAGTTTCCAAAAACTGATACTCAAAAATTCCTTTTCCTCGCTGAGAAAAGTCAGTTTTACTGAAGGCATCTCACAATCGGCCAGGTGATCTTCTGTCATTTTCTGCTGTTCTTCTCTAAGATAGTCAAAATGTACTCAAATAGGTTAAAAATGATGCCCAATCCAACAGACATACTCCAGAGATCTTTGAAAGGATTTTCATGAGGTTTTCAAAGGGTTTCTGGAAGGTTTTTGAGATAAGATCGGATAGTTTATTAAGTTTCGATTTATATCGATGCAATTAAAGTAAAAACAAAATATTCTCTTTTCGTAGGGTCATAAGTACTATCTGTCTCTCTTGATTTCATGGTCCTATATATAGTGGAGTGATTTAGTGGATAAGACACACACTATCCAACCTGTTAGAAATTAATACTTACGGTATTCATCGGTATCCTTTATTGTTACTCTTTGTCATGGGTCCACCTATAAAACGTCGTTTACAAATTAGTAGTATCAATAAAAACGTTTACCAACAAGCCTTCTGAGCAATCAAATGAACAATACCTCGTCTGCGGAGGAAAGTGACGTGGAAATCGATAAGTACGATGATGAAGGTTCATTAAATTCAAAAGAGAAGCTTACAATAGGCCATATTGCTGATTTATTTGAACTATGCAGAGCTCAGTGTCCATTAAAATATCTCAGCGTATTACTTTATATGTCGTTGAGACGTTTTGGCATTACTTGGAATGGTTGTAATGATTCCTTAAGTGATATTGGATCATTAAAAGCTCAAACGGCATACAAATGGCTCCAAACATTCGTTTCTGGTGATTTGGACGAATTTCAAGCTGAAAACCGTGGTGGTAAGCACAACGCCGAATTCAATGACTATTTCCCAGAAATCGAAAATGAAGCTAAACAATTTACACTTGAAAGATGTTCTCAGAAGTCTGCCGATTTTACAGCCACTGATTTAGCAAACTTTGTCGATGAAAAATATTACGAAATGACAAAATTAACAAAGAATCCTGACGATGTTTTGATTCGATCTGTTTCCTCATGTCGTTTGGATTTGTGAGGGTGGAGCGGGGGGGAGCTCGATTCAAAGAAAACTTCCAGCGGCCGTATTTCGAAGGTCATGAATGTTCAGATGTTATCAAACATCGTCAACACTTCATCGATTATTTTCTGGATCGAAAAGATCATTATTATCGAGTCTCTAATAATGATAAACCTGTTTGGATACCACCAACTCAAAATTCGCCATGCATTTTACTCTGCGAGTTTTCTTTTCAAAATTGATTATGAAACTAACAGTTTATTATCTATCTAATATTAGTCCACGACGAAAGTACTTTTCGTTCGGGCGAGGTGTCTTCAAAACGATGGTTTCTTGGAAATGAAGCTCCGTTTCATTCAAAAGGGAAAGGTCAATCGAACATGATGAGTGACTTCTTGGTACAACATTTCTCTGGGCTATTCTTCAGTCTTTCTCAAGCTGAATATGCAAAAGCTCTAGTTAAATATCCTCAAGTGAGTAATTCATCGAATGCGCTTGTGCCAATACATAATTTCTCGTACTTTTCTCACCACATTCTAGTTAGCAAATGATATTGGCGTTACCTACGTCGATAGAACTGCTACAGGATCAACTAATATTGGTCAAGACAGTTACTTCGATAATTTTACTATACTAGAACAATTTGAACGATTATTCCAGTTATTGGAATTTAGGGAAGATAATAAAGATCATATAATTGAATGTGTTGTTGATAATGCGCGGACCCATTCAGTAAAGTCACATAGTTTATTGGATTTCGGCAAGTCAATTGGAACTCGTTGCCCAGTGGATAAAATAGAGTACATCGATGCACAAGGACAAAAACAAATCTTAAACTGTTATTTTCAAAGTGAACCAAACTATGGAAAGAGCAAAGGTCTTTTACATCTTGCTAAAGAGTTAGAAGTGAAAGTGCCATCGAAAATTAAACTGCAGGATCTACGAACACTACTGTCTGATCATCCAGTATTATAAACGGTAACCTTTTATACTCCACTTAACCTTCTTAAATTGCTGATGCACTTGACTATTTACAGGTTTCTCGATTAGAACAATTAGCTGGAAGATATGGAGTTACAATAGAGTTTTGTCCAAAATATCATTGTGAGCTTAATTGCATAGAGGGTTTATGGCACTCACAGAAACAGTATGTTCGTCAAAAAACTGATCAAACATATAACACTATGCTCAAGCTCATTGTTGAATCGCGTGACAACTTTCGAAAAAAAGAAATTCACTTGAAATTATTACGAAGATTTTGGAAGTGTTTATTGGCTTATAGAGATGGTCAGTCGTATGCAGAAGTGATGCAGATGTTCTTTAGCACTAAATGTGAAGGAACAGTTAAAAGTCATACACGTATTAGTAACAATAGCTTATGCGTTTAGTTTATGAATTTAAAGTAATGATTTTTCTTATTATTTTCATATATCATTTTCTTTGTGACGATGTTCGAATAAATACATTCGTAGATGCTTTAAGAAACAGCCAATATTTTGTTTTCACTTTAATTGCATCGATACTAATCGAAACTCAATAAACTACCCGATCTTATCTCAAAAACCTTCCAGAAAACCCTTTGAAAACTTCATGGAAATCCTTCCAAAGATCTCTGGAGTGTGTCTGTTGGATTGGACATCAATTTTAACCTATTTGAGTACATTTTCACTATCTTAGAAAAGAACAGAAGAAAGTCACAAAAAATCACCTGGCCGATTGTGAGATGTCCTCAGTAAAATCGACTTTTCTCAGTGACGAAAAGGAATTGTTGAGAAAACTCTTCGTAATTTTGTAGCGATGTATCTAACCAATCGAATCATGCAATAATATTGGCTCGAACTCATCTAGAAAAACCTCTGATAGGCTTGCAAAATTAAGTTCCGGTTTTTGAGTATCGGTTTTTGGAAACTATTTTGTGAACCAATGCTTTGGTCTAGAAATAGTTTCACGCCAGTTTCTTATTCAGCTTTGCATGGTCTATGAGAAAAACTAAGTTAGAAGATTTTATCTCATAACATATTTTAAAAAACGAGAAATTTATGAGGAGTTAGGAAACTATCTGTTTTTCACATCTTCCAAGTTTTTTCAATTTTTTGACCGGAAAAAGGGCTTCAAAAAAAGCAAGGCACATGTATTCTTGACCGCCGTGAAATTCTCCACCGAAGGGTGTATGAAAATCAAAAAAAGAATTCACTTTAACTTTGATTTCTGTGCACCTTACATAAATTCATTTTCATTCATTTACTTCTTTTCAATTAAAATTACACGGCAATCAAAATGTAATAATCAATAGCTGAAAATAAATAAAATTTATCAGTTCATCCAATTACTTTCATGGTATTTCACTTTTAAATCGTTGTACTCGTTTGTTACCACAATCAACAACATAGAGATTACCTTGTCGATCAAATGACAATCCTGTGGGCGCATTGAGTTGATTTGCTTGTGTTCCTTGACCACTTCCACCAACAATAACATTCCCTTGTTGGGCTCCTTTAGGCCAACGTACAATTCGATGATTATCACAATCAGCTACATACACAGTACCCAGTTGATCAACTAAAACTCCAGTAGGATAGTTCAATTGTGTCAGACTATTTCCTTGTCCTTGTCCACCAGCAACAACAATACCTTCTTTTGCACCTTCTATCCATTTCATCACACGGTGATTATTCCAATCAGACACAAATACTGAATGTTCTTGATCGACGAATATGTAATTGGGTGAATCGAACTGATCAAAACGATTTCCTCTTCTATTTCCACCTGCTACCACTATTCCCTGTGTATCACCCATACGATATCGTTTTACTTCATCTTTGTTAAAATCAGTGACATATAGAAATCCATTATCATCTATTGTCAAAGTCGAACAAGGGATATTCGAAATAATTATTTCTCCACTTGTTCCGTTTTGACGAGGCCATCTAACTACTCTTTTATTTCCCCAATCGCAAATAATAAGACTATCTCTCTCTTTATCCACAATCACATCTGTTGGCTCATTCAATTGATGAACACCATTTCCTTTTCCATGTCCACCTGCCACTATTTGTCCATTGAATCCACCAGATTTCCATGCGACAATACGGTGATTTCCAAAATCAGCAACGTAAATTGTTTGTTCATTATCCACATAGAAACCTCGAGGATCATTGAGTGTTGGATTTTGTCCTCCTACTGTTTGACCATTCTTGTTCCATTTGGCATTTGTAGGAATATCTATCAAACTGGCACGAAGTGGTACTACAAGAAAGAGAAAACATAATCATCATCAAAAGCAATCTTTCATTTTCTTTGAATTATGACAAAAGAAAAACTTCTATGATGTAGTTTTTCACTGTGTTTTATGTGATAGACAAGAATAGAGAAAATTCTCAGTTGCTGTAAAGTAAAGTATTATTATAATATGTTTTACTGATGTCTATGTTGATGATTTCTCAAATATAAAGAAAGAATAAATTGGAAAAACGTTTTCTTGATACAAATAGTCTAAAATCCTCGAAAGACACAGAAATTTTGTTAAATATCATGCATTCAAATAGTGATAGAAAAAAATATAGAGATGTATAAGTAATGGATATTTCTTGTTCTGTAGTAATCTATTTTTCATATTCATTGTATTAATGAAATCTAGATAAAAAATATTTATATCTCACTCACAAGATAGTATATTTCTTGAAGTTCTATTTTATATAATTTCGAAGTGTTCTATTGAACGGGTAGGTGAGTCCAATCAAAAATGTTTTTTCTCCTACTTTCATTATTATTATCAACAATATTTCTTTTGTTTGTTTCAAGTAGTAGCGAAGAATATGCAATATGATAATAATTAAATTCGTTGCTCACCAGTCATATGAGTTTTTCCTATCAGACTTCCAAAAATACTACTCGGATGGTACTTCCCTAATCGAGACTCTCTCGTGGAGTCTCGGGAATCCCTTAGAGAGTTTTCTTTTTGTAGTTTGATTATATAAAATATAGAAACGTTTTGAATATATAAGAAAATACAGATGTTCCGATATATTTACATAATTGATTCTATAACATCTGGCTAGTATAAAATGACAAGAAAAATCGAAGAAAGAGTAGAATTTTTGTTTTATCTTAAAATCGTTTAATATATTTTACTGAGCCGTATTCGCACTTTCTGGATAGATAGTAATGCCTGTCCAAAAAAAACAATGGACTCGAGTATTTTTGCCATAACTCGAGAACGGAAAGAGCTAGAGAGCTGCGATTTTCACCAGTAAACAGGAGAAATATAAGAGTATCTTTGCTCTTGATATTGTCTAAGACGAAGTCATTTTAGATTCAAGCATTTTTATAAAACAACAAAAAATTTCAAGAATAATCCGTCTTTGAAACAAAACCTTTACAAAAAAATCACAAAATTCACTGAAAAGCTAAGGAAACTTCATACTTTTTGACGAATTAAATAGAGAATTTGATTTTCTTTACCGTAAAATACGTAAAGTTTCTGAAGCGAATTATACCTCAATCTATGGATCTGATGGCCCTCTATCTAAATCACGCATTAAAGCAAAAATTTCATTGAAAGGACCAATCGATTTCATGGCTATTTCTCAATGTTTTGCAGAAATCATAGAGTTTAAAACGACTATGTCTTACGCAATATTAGAGGAAAAGATCCCTTAACGTCGTCTCTTTCGATAGATGGAAACCGCAACTCTCTAACTCTTTCCACTCTTCAGCTACTGCAAAAATATCCGAGTCCACGTTTTTTTGGACAGACAGTAGTTAAATAGTTAGATATAGATAGAAACGTGACTCAATAGTTAGGCAAAGCTTACTAGAAATTTTGACAGATAAATCAATGTTACTGAAACATGTCATATACTGATTGATAATGACTTATTCTTCACTTTTTAATTCACTCCCTAAAAAAACCTTGGAGATTCTCCGAAAACTTCCTCTGAAATTCTTAGGGATTTAACAAGGGAAAATGGACTAGGATTATCCTTCTCACCCTGACATCGAAATATGTCCTTCCTATGTTTCTTCTATTATTATTGATTCTGATACATTAAATGGACTTACTATATACATTATTTAACCCGTTCAGGAAAGGTAGTACACCGCATATACCACAGCCTTTTCTAGCAGGGAAATATATTATGCATTGACGATCAGACATAGTTGCATATGCATTGAATTATGCTTATAATAGTGATATAAATTTAATGAGACTTGCTTGGGCATGCTTACTATTCTCTCTTTTTTATCCTCCATTAATCTATCACAGTATATCGTCCTGATTTATTCTATGACATATTCTTTTCTCTTATACACACTCACATATATAATGTAAATATAAAAAAGAAATATATCAGAAAAACAGTTGAGACTATCTTGATTCGATTTCGCTTATTGTAACGCTTCGCATCTCTTTTAGATGTGATGGTAAGAATTTTGCCTCATTACGTATATGACTATACGTATGTAATTACAGTCTTCTCCTTTTCTTCCATTGTTAGTCATGCGTCATAAATTTTCTTTCTCTGTCGCAGATGTGCGCGATGCATTTTTCCTCCCCTTTTATATGTAAGTTCTCGATTTTTTCCTGCGTTTCGTTCTTCTTCTAAGTTGTTTTATGGATTTTTCCCTTCTTTTATCGTCGTATATATATACGTCATACTATGGAAAGTAGGCATACATACAAGGATAAGTTCAAATACCATTCAGATCATTCACTCATTCTATTGTTTTTTGAACACATCATGGCTGCATTAAAAAACAAAGAAAATACTGAAGTGAATGAAATTCATACAGATTTGAAGTCCGAGAGTGGCAACGACTTTTCTGATAGTTCTAGTAAAGAAAAATCTGATGATGAAGACAACTTATTTACGCGAAACAGATCCTGGAGAGCTGGTAATTTTATATCTTGTAAATTTGAATTTATGTCACAGACTGATTTGAATTCGGAAACGCTCAATGACAGTAAATCTCCGATGGATTTTTTTGAAGTATTTTTTGATCGAAATGTATTGGAACATATAGTGAGTGAGATAAACAAGTATGAATCACATACAAATACAATTGTTCTTGATCCTTCCACTTCTCATCAAGCAGCATAGAAGGATACAAATGTTCCTGAAATTTATTCGTTTTTAACCACAGTGATGCCAATGGCTCATATGAAAAAAAACCGAATAAAAGACTACTGGTCAATAGATCAGCTTATCTCAACTCCAATTTTCACTCATATATTCTCCAAAGAGCGATTTTTATCACTATCACGATTTCTTCATTTTAATAATAACCAACATCAACAAGATGGCGATCGATTGCATAAAATCAAGCCAATTCTTGATAATTTAAGAAAAAACTCAAACTTTGTTTCGAACCATACAAGAATCTTGTGCATCAATGAAAGCATGATGGTATGAAAAGGACATTTGAATTTTAAACAATATATACCGTCGAAACAGCATAGATTTGGCGTGAAATTATTCATAATATGTGACCGTTGTATTGGTTTCATTGTGGATTTTATAGTCTATACAGATCAACAGACTGAGGTTCAACTAGATAGAGAATTATGTGTGTTTGGTTCAATAGTTATGACTCTGATGAACAGCTATTTGGATAAAGGTCATGTTGTTTTAGTTGATAACTGGTACACAAGTCCTGCTTTGTTCGAGAAACTACACTTTAGACAGGCAGGTGCTTGTAGAGCCGTCAGATCTACTAGAGCTGGTTTGCCTAAATTTCCCTCGAAGCTACAAAAAGGTGAACAAGTTATTCGACATAAAAATATCTTACTAGTAGTGAAATAGTATCACAAGCGGGATGTTCACATCCTGTCTACAATTCACCTATCAAATATGGTGCTAACTGATAAAATTGATCATGAAACAAACGAACCCATAACAAAACCTCTTTGCATCCAAGACTAACAAAAATATAGGTTTAGTAGATAAGTCAGATATGCAAATTAGCTTTTCGGAACCTGTTCACAAAACTATAAAATGGTACAAGAAGTTGTTTTTCCATATACTCGATGTATTAATGTTGATCACTTTCATATTATAAAAAGGAAAGAAGCAAATAACTATAGGATCCGCTGATTTTCGTCTGCAACTAATGCGACAAATATTTGAGAAATATGGTTCTCAACGGGATCTAAAAAGAGATCGTCCCGCTAATGGCAAGCTGTTGCGATTAACGGCTCGTCATTTTCTAATTAATTAGCGGAGGAAAACGACGATGTATTGTTCGTAGCATGACTGTTAAACGACGAAAAAAACAATCTCACACCAGATATGAATGTTCAGATTGCAATGTAGATTTATGCATTCCAAATTGGTTTCGTGATTATCACAATTTGAAAGCATATTAATAAACTTAAATAGAAGATACAATCCGTTCATACATAAAAGATTTGTTTTTTTCTGTTTTTTTTTAATAAGCCCGTCCTAAACAGGTTAATGATCTTATTAATGAGATATAATAATGACACTTACCAAATGGTGTAATGACAGAAATTTTATTAATAAATAATGTAGATTGTTGTTCAATTTTAATATTTGTTGGTTTATCAAATTCATCATTCAAATTTTTTAATTTTTCTTTGAGATGATTTATATCAATTTCGTTAAATTCATTGTCTTGACGGATTCGTTTTATTTGTTCAGTTAAATTACCTAATTTATTTTTTATTTCAATAATAAACTTATTTGTATATTTGATTATTAAGTGTCTACATTCTTCTGCTCTTTGTTTAATTTTATTAATTGAATCTTTTTCCCACTCATCAATTTTTTGTGTCAATGGATGCTTTTTTGTATTTTCACTTTGTTGAATAAGTAATTGAAAAAAAAAATTTCGATCATATTCAATTTCATCAAATTGTTTATTAAGAATTTGTCGATGTTGTGATAAATCATCAATACAAAAATCTTTTGAACATCCTTCACATTTATATGTAATTTTTTCTTTTCCACATATGAAACATTGTTTTTTACAAGCTGATGTTGCCATTTGTTGAATATGTTTTTAACAGTTGTGTATGAATGTTTAAAAATGTAAGAAAAAATGAAAGAAAAGATAAAGAAATCTTTTATTTACTTCGTTGTATAGAAACTTGCGATAACAAAATGAGTCAATGTCAATAAACATTGGTTGGAAATGACACAACACAAGATGTTTTGCTATTGAAAACAACTTTTGTCATTAAAAACTACAAATGATAATGGTTATTATTTCACTTTACATTAAAAATGAATTAAAAACTGAAATAATCTATAAGATTTATCATAAGAATATTTTTTAGTTTTTCTCTTTCATATCAAGAAAATCATACCTATGAAAAGTTAGTAGTTAATTAAAATCTTTTTGATGTCGATCGTCTTCATGCAGTAACTAAGTCATAGAGTATTTGATTAATTCTAAGAAAACCAATATTAACATATAAGAATCAAGTTGAACGATATATAGAAAAAAAAATCAAAATATTTCTTATTTTTTATAGAGAATAGTTTTAATTTTTGATGAAGGTTGTGATTATTCGCCTTATAACACTACCTATACATAAATACTATATTAGTCTATATAGATGTTAAAGCTCTCTCAAAGAATATAAAAACTATACGTCTAACAATAAATGATGTATCGTTGGATTCTATTAAAATCAAACATGAAGCAAGATAAAATTTCGATTATTATATGTGGGGTAATATCTTTGACAACATACAGCCATTCATGAATGATATACTACACAACAAGTATTGTCTGACTGCATTGAATGAATTAACGCTTATTATAGTAGCTAAACTCGTACAAGGAATCTTCAAAGAACACATAACACTAATACCTCCTTACAAGTGTGTTCATAGATTCTGATGACCAAATATGAATTTTATTAAAGTAAAACATACCCTAGAGAAATTACTAGGTTCAGGATGTCCTTACACTGAGAAAGCCTCAGCAAGGTATCCGATATAGGTACTTACAAAATTTCCAGTAATATCACTGATAGAGGTACTGCATTGGCTACCTATAGCAGGCTATTTACCAAACAAATTCTTGTATGAGTATCTACATTTAAAATCTTACCAAGAAAAGCTGTACAGAATATTCTAGATTTATTATATTCTATGTAACAACTGTCCATTGACCGTTTTCATTTGGACACACATGGATCCATATAAGCAACTCCACAAAACATATGAAATTAATATTTGTTTAATAGTAATTTTTCTAGATTATTTCTTGGATGTTTACAAGTCGAGAACATAATAATCTCGATGGTAGATTGAAAGAGAAATAGTCTGAAGTAGTTTCATGAAGATCCGACCAACTCAAATTTGTCCTGCTTGAATTGTAAGAATTGCAAATATTAAATTAAATAAAGTCTCAAAAATGTCTGCAATATCTTTGAAAAAAAACAAAGAAGGAAAAAAGTCAAAGGTTAAGTTCGATCATAAACATACTGCAATTTTGATAACAGAAGATCTAAAAATCCTGTGCAACAGTATCCAGTTAAGTTTTTGATCATTCCCGTTTAAGTACCCATTTACTAGATGCTTTCCATGAAAGTATCCATCAAGTTCCTCGTATATACTAGTATCAGGGAACTATTTTGGGTATCCTTAAATCAGCACATTGATTAGGATCGGAATTTCGAACAACAAATTCAACCACAATCACACGAATTATTCAATTTAGTTTTACATTCTTCTCTCAAAAACAACCATTAACCCTTTGAGGACAGATGGATTATTTTTCGTCAATATATTCTTTAGTAAAGAAAGAAAGTGTTTAGTTCACATTATAGTATCAAATATGTAAAGGTCATTAGAATCACAAATAACTGCATATGTCATCTAATACTTTTCTTTTCTTTCTTTCTTCTCTCATATAAATTTTTTTCAAATATCCTTTCTTCTTACTACTGAGGTACAGTGACATCATTATTTCTCTCTCCTCCTTTGATCTTCTCTTTTTCGAGAATATTCTCAGTCTCTATTGACGTATGTATGTTTTGATTGTTATTGACAAAAGTGATGGAAGACCTCCTTTGAAAAAAAAGCCTAAACCAGCATTACCAAAAACTGTTCTTAGTTTTGACAATGAGATGAATTTACCTATGAATGGAAAAAGAAAAAGACATGCTCGTTGTAGTATCAAGGAGGCAAATCTTCGATTCAACATTGAGTGTACTATTTGCAAATTATTATTTTGATTCACAGATAAAAAAAATTTGTTTTTTTTTTTGATTACAAAAAGATTGTTATGTTGCCATTTTAAGTTAAAATAAAATAAAAAGGTTGAAAAATGTTTTTTTTTCGTTCTCTTCTTCTTTATGTGTTCTTATTATATTTGCTTTCATTTCGTTAGTATTTTATTTTCGTTTCGTCTTATATATGTCACATATACATTTGGCTTTTTCCATTCCTATATGTCATCGTTTCGTATATATTATATTCTTATGGAATTTATCCCCATAATCCGATGGATATTTCCTAAAGATGTATGATTCATTCTTCTATATGTAGTCGGATCTTTGATGAATAAATAGAAGTGTATCATTCAGCCCACAATCTAGAATTACTCACGTCCCAAATTCTACAAATGTCAATATTATTAATCGTCTTGAGTATGTCTAAATTATCATCATTCATTCATTTAAATTAGTCAAAAGAGCGTTAGATCATAGCTTGAAGGTTAATCTAAGACGCTTTCAAAATTGATACAATACATGGGGTTTTTTTTTTTCGAGATAATCAAGATCAGATATTTACGAAGGCTTTTTACAAAAAAAAAGGGTAAGATATATCAAATTCTAATGACTAGGAAAACAGCTAGTCTTTTAATTCATCTTTTGCTCATTTAGATCTACACGTTTCATAAAAATATTTAAATAAAAACAGTAATTTGTATTTTGTATGACTAATCATTTTTTTTTTATCTTAATGTACTCTTCATACATTAAATTTCAATAACAATTTTAATTAAAGAAATAATAATATTAAAAAAACACTTTCCCATTAGACAACATCCTGCTATATATTTCTATGATTTGAATTCTTTTATATTCATATACGAGTGTATAACTATATGTTAATAAAATTATCTTTTGAGAAATAAATATAAGATTGTACGTTTTTAAAAGTTGTCATATAAATATTATCTGATAAGACTAGGATATGATTGAACGTATGTCAATATTTGCAGTATACTATGGATTTAGTTATTAGATCGACATTTTATGCCATTACTCCTGATCCTACGTTAATGATGGTATATTCACACAAAAAAAAATACACATATATATGATTTCTCTCCTTCTCATCGCATATACACCCAAACGTCTTACTTAATTAATATGAAAAAAAGGTTATTCATAATATTTTGCGAATATAGTTTATTTCATAGATAAAAAATATTACTTTTTATCAATATATTGTCATTGATGAAGGTATAGATATATTAGTAATTAATTATTTCTGTATTGAAATATCTTGAAGCAGCTAAGACCAGAAGATATACTTGTTATAAAAATGATTGTGAATCATATGACAGAAAGAAAGGAAACTTTTGAAACTGGAAAAGGTTGTCATTCACCTATCTCTCTGTTAAAAATACCCTACACAACCGTTTTGTATAATGTAATGATTGCTTTTTTTTCTGTTCGTTTTCTAATGGATAATGTGCAATAACATTTGTTTTTAAACAATATTTGTATGCTGATCATTCAGGTGTATCGATACAATGATGAAGGAATACTTTTTTTTTTTGTCTGTAATAGCCGATATCAACCAACGCCAAACATACATACTCTTCACATGAAACAATTTGCTTTTTCGATAAATCACTCAAAATCAACGGTGAATAGTTGAATTCAATTAGAGTAACCTTGTATCTTAGTTTTTTTTCCTTTTAAGATGTTACTCAATAGACGACATTGTTGTTGATGCGGAACAGAAGCATGAAAAACTTCATAATGAAATCAGAAAGAACTACCTTGATCAGAGGAATATTGAATAACTTCAGTTAGATAGAAAAATATCATATTCATTGAGCGAATACCTACAGGCCAATCAACTTTATATAGAAATTACAGCCGGTCCGTTTTCTTGAAAATGAAATCTCGCACAATTCATAAATCACAAAAAAATGACAATTAAGGCGATCGCATAAAGTTGATTGAATTATTTACCAGCAACATGGAAGCATTTTCTTTTAATGTAATGATGATCAATAATATTCAACGTATACTTGTTAAAGTATTGATCAGACAAGTAAAAGTTGAAGAAATGATGGTTAAAACTAAAGAACTAGATCGTATTATTTCGTAATTGATAGATTTAATAATAGAACTAAATAGAAAATGAATGAAGAAGACAAATCATTATGATTAACTTTTTTATTCTAGATGTCTACCAACATTCAATCATCGACTGACTTAGATGCCAAACGCATTCAAATTCTAAATGATATTGAACAAAAGTTCGCTGATTCTCAAGAACAAGAGCAACATATTGATATTCCGAAAGAACGTATTAATAGAAATATTTTGTTAGTTGGTCCTTCGAAGAGTGGTAAAACGATACTCCGACGTGTATTAAAAAATCCTCGATATATTTCTGAAGAGCTATCATTACGTTTATCATCAGATGCAGTAGCAGCATGTGAATTAAACATACAACCATTTTCTAGTTTTGTAACACTTAATATTGTTGAATTACCTGAGAAAATGATTAGCACAACAAGTAATCTATCAATGATCAATGAAGAATGTGCTCGTCTTGATATTCAAGATTTTCATATAATTTGTCTCTGTGCATCATTTGATATTGGTATTGATGAATTTACCATACAATCATTCGAACGTTTCATCAATCACTTAGGTGCCGAACGGCTCACACCAAATTTATGTTTGATTATTACTCGATGTGAATCAAAAACTGATGCTCAAAGACAAAAATTACTCAATGAACTCTTGGAAAATTCTGAATTTGATAGTATTAAGCAATGTCTTGGTCTTGGAATTCATTTTTCAGGTTCACTCAATCGTGATACTTGGAATCGAGCAAATGAAACACTTTATAGTCAATATGAAACTGTTCATGATTATCGAAGAAATCTATTGGAATTAATCGAAAAGGATATTAAACCATTTTATATACCGTCATCTGTATTAAATCCAGACGCATCTCTACCAACTTCAATAGAAGAGTAATTTTTTAAAAAAAAGTCATTTACTTTGAACGAAGGGTAATCCTGTTTGCAGTTTTAGAAATGATCAAACGGATTCTTCAGAAATAACTTCTGAGCCTTTGGATCTGCCATTTATACCATCTTCAGTACTACAGGTAGTAAGATCAGAACCACATTCTATAATGCAACCGCCAACACCATCTCAAATGTACCAAAATAATCAATTTCGAGAGGAAGCTACTGCAAAAACATCATTATTGTCAAAGGAGAAACCGTCAATATTATCCAGTTGTCTTTCTTGGCTACGTGAGTATGTTTTTTCTTATTTCCAAACGATTTCATCACTACAGAATACTATTTTACAGAAAAAAAAACAGTTGGAAACATATATTCATCTGTTATATCAATTATATTTCAATAAAATTTAAATATTAAATTAAAAAAATTGATACTCAGCCATTAGTTCTTATATAATGACTATCAAAAAGATTCGATAAATTTTCTTTAAGAATATCTAACTATCTGTTCTATTTTATTAAGGGTCATGTTGGCGTCGTGACAACAACTACAACAATTAAGAAGATTATTGAATCCTTTCATTTCAAGTGTTCTAAACGTACTTTTTTACATTGATTTTTGTAATTATTTTTTTCTGTATTCTTTTGCTTGCTTTTACTGGCTTACTTATGCTTCCATTCAAGAGAAACTCAAAATTATACTTTCTGTGTACACACACAAGTGTATAAATAGTTCTTTAATATAGCATGATGCAATTTTTCTTTTTAAATAAATAACGAACCCATAACCAGCATAATTGAAACTTAATAGAAGATATCAATCATATGACATTGATCATCGGCTAGCCGATGTTCTACATTATTTTAAAGATGACGTCCATCATCATATTCAATTAATCTTTCATCTTGCCTAATCGATCATTGTAGTATTAATACAATTTAACGATCAAAGTTATTTTTATCAAAAAGACGTAGTATCAACTTTTATAATGTGTTTTTATTTCTTATATTTCCGCCAGCATTAGTTTGCACAGTAACGATCATACACGACGTTTTATTTAAATATGATTCATCAAGAAATTTTCTTTTTCTTTTATTTAGTTATATGTTGAAGACAATGAATAAATAGTTGATATACGAGCATTGTTTGGTATTATTTTTAAACAATAGTATTCAGAAAGCATATTAAAATAATAAAATAAGTTATTCAAGAGTATCTTTTGAAAATGTAAGTCATATACAAATTAAACATTTACTTCTAGATTATGTTAGTTACGAAATATTCTAATTTAACGTTTCAGATTCAATGAAAGAAAGTAAATTTTAAGATTACAGTACTAATATTTGCCCCGTGAATATGATTCCTTGATAGAAGCAAACTGAATGTATTTTTCCAACAGTACCTATTGCATACGCACTAAATAGATATACTCTCAGAATACTTTAAAATGCGTAGAATAATCACTTGATTCGATGACAAGTTGACATATTTCAAAAGAATGTGTTTTTTTCATTAAAAAAGTTTTCATGATTATAAACTGTAGAGCAACGGAAGCAGCCAACAATGTATGCTGCACGATGAACGAGAATGATGTCAAAATGAAACTCCTCAATTATAAAGTATATTGGAGCAATCAAATAAAACCTTCTTTATCTACAAATTTCAAATAAAAATTCGACATAAATGTTTGTTTTATTTTTAATCAATAGTATGAAATCACAATTTATTAAATATTCTAATAAGCGTGGATATGAAAGAAATAATGATTACGATAGTACAAAAAAAAAAAGAAAAAATATTAAGTATTCTATTAATCATTAGATACAGATTTAAATCGTTTTTCAAGTTTAACAAAAACTTTTTCAGGTGTAATAACAACTTCTTCATTTATATTTAACTTATATTTTTCATTTGATGATGGTAAAATATGATATTCATGAATTAATCGAGCTAAACATAATTTAATTTCCACTAAAAAATCAACAAAATATAATTGAATTATAATATTTTTATAAAATAAATTACTCAATGCAAATCTCATTCCAAGACATATTCGTGGTCCACCACCAAATGGTAAAAAAGCCAGTGAATGTCGTTTAGAAGAATGGCGTTCGGGAAGAAATTCATCAACAGGTTCTGGACCCCAAAGTTCTTCATTAAAATGAACTGAAAGTACATCTACTTGAATCAATGTACCTAATTAAAATAAATAATATTATATTTATTTTTTATTTTAAAATATTAATTAAAAACCTTTTGGAATATCATATCCATTAACATGAGTATTTTCCGTACATTGACGATTAACAGCTTGAATAGCAATTGGATGCATACGTAAAACTTCTCGTACAAAATAATCCATATAAGTTAATTTTGACATAATTATATCATAAGAACTTTTATCAGGTGACCAATGTTCAATAAGTTCTTCATATAATTTTTCTTGTATATCTTGATGTAATGCAAGACGATATGTACAATAACCGAGTGCTGTTGATGTTGTTTCAAAACCTGCTATAAGAATAAGAAATACATTACTTAATAATTCCGTTGGTAATAAATGTTCCTATTACAAAAAAAAAAAGCAAAAAAAGAATACTTTTAAAAACAAAAATAATATAAAAACCTTTTCAGAATGAATAGCATCAATCATTAATTGTAAAAGATCATCAGCTGTTTTCTTTTTATTTATATCAATAAATCTTTGTTGAATAAATTCATGCATATGTTTTATTAACCAAATATTAGCTGGAATCCAAGAATTTTTACTTTGAAATAATTGTTTTAAATGAAATATAAATGAACATATATATGCTAATGGTGTATGAGATAAAATTCGATGAATTTTACCTAAATAACTACGTTCATAATCGCGTGCAAAAAGTTCTTCAACTTTTTTCATATATATATTATTATTATTAACATCATATTGAACTTCTGTATCAATACTAAATGCACATCGACCTATTTAAAAATAATTTTTTTTATTTAGAACATATTAGAAGTCATTAAAAAGCATTCAAGAAATATTCATTCCTCAAGCTACAGCAGAATTCGTTCCATCCTTAAATTTCTGAATAGTTAATAAAAATCTAAACTTAGGATACCGACAGAGGGTTAATGTAACCAGCACATATGATAACGAATACAAATCTTATCAAAATTTTTTTATTATAACATTTGTTAAAGTATGATAAGATAGTGTAAAAAAAAATAGATTATTCTTTTTTTTATGTAATAAACTTTAAAACTTACAAATAACATCCATAGTTAAACGTTTATATATATCATATATATTAATTATTGTTTCATTTTTAATTAATGATAATCTTTCAATAAAAATATTAACACATATATTAACTGTTGGTAATATTCGTCTCATTTTTGCACCACTAAATGTTGGATTAAGAATTTTTCTTTGTTTTTTCCATAATTGTGATATATTTGCTGAAAAAACATTTAAATTTTTTTTACCTAATATACGATTTATTAATGTTGTTCGTCGAGCATAAAAACAATGAAATTGTTTAATAAATATTTCTTCTAAAAATTCAATATTTGATACAACATAAACAGGACGAATACCTTCAAATATTCCATATATAGAACCATATTGACGTGTCCATTGACGAAGTTGTTCAGAATATGATTTAACTGAAAAAAGATCATATAAATGACCATATATTATTGATGATGTTGGTGGACAAGGAATTGAACGATTTGAAAAATAACAAAAACGATTATAAATTAAATAAATAAGTAGAAATAGAATAATACAAATAAGAATAAACGATATGATATTCATTATTAATTTTTATTCAATAAATGTGAATATATATTCTTATGTTTACTCTCTTTATATATTGATATAATATGTTGATATATCGTACGAAAAGTTTGTTCGGGTCATCATGATAAGACAAAAAACAAAAAATGACATTGAACGATATAGATGAAAAGAATATAACATATGTTGTTATCTTTTCTTTTTTTAATGCTTACTTTTCTAAACTATTAAAATTTTGAAAATCAAAAATAATAAATAAATCAATGATATTTTTTTTTCAGAGAAAAAAAGAAATAATATATTTATTGATTTGATAAAAAAAGAAAGTTTTATAAGGTTTTTTTTTTTTTTATTTTTTCTAATGATAATAAAATTTATGGTGAAGGTCGTTTTGGTTTCATTTTTTCAATTTTTTCTTCTAATTCTTGAATTCGTTTATCTTTTGTACGAATTATTTTTTCACAACGTTTTAATTTTCCACGTAATACCTCAATTTCTTCATCTTTAACTCTTACAACATCATCAAATGCAACTGCATATGGATCCATTAATCTTCCACTACGATTAATATTATTATAATTCGATGCAAGTCCAGTTCGTCGTGGTGTACGTGGTGTTAATAATAATTGTGGTAAACGATGACGTTCAACATTAAATGAACGCCATGTTTCCCATTGTAAACGTGATTTTCTTCCTGTACGAATTAAATGTTCTTCAAGTTTTTCACGTAAATGTAAAAGAAATAATTCAACAGCACGATGATCACCATTTGTTATATCATGTACAACAGTACCAGGTGCATGTAAACTTATTTTAGGTAAAACATCAGAATTTAATAAACGCCAATTTTTTGTACGTTGAGACATATTTCGTGCTGTATGAAATATATCTAATTCAACATATTCAGGAAAAAAATAAGCTATTATTTCAGCAATTAATATTCCATCAGTAAAATCTGTTTCTATATTATGTACGGGTCGAGATAAAGGAATTGTATCAAGCCATGCTAATATATCATATTGAGCGGTTTGTTGATAATGAGGTAAATATTTATGTCCATTCATTATTGTATCAAGACTTTCAGTAGACATAGTAAATTAATAAAATAATCGATGTACTAAAATAAAAGAAAAGTACAAATGTTAAAATTTTTTTTAATAATCAAATATTAATTTTTATGTTTTCTAATATACAAAATAAATACTTACATTGTCTATAGTCACATATTGTAAACCAACAATTTTATTCGGTACACTGAATCTATATTATTTGAGTAAAAAGAAAAAAAAAA
>JAJEKB010021263.1:1338931-1448103 GCA_022393335.1 Macrotrachela quadricornifera | reverse complement strand
AAACTTGAGTTTAATTATATTATTTTACTACTGAATTATTTGTTTTTCGAACGTAATATTTAAGATATAAATATTATCAACAAATATATTCACGAAGAAATTTGTGAAAAAAAGATTAAATTATCCAGTTATTCTGATGAGTGAAAATTTCTCATCAGAATTTTCTCTAATAATCAAGTTGATTTTTCTAACTATTGCTTTTTATTGTGAAAATTTTTATTATCAGTTATGTTTAAGTAATAGCAACTGCATAATATGATAGCGAAGAATATCAGAGAGATAACTTCACACAATACTGACATCAATTTGAACTGTTTGCTTGGAATAAATTATATATTCTACTTGTATATATCTGTATTCTATTTCTATATAAAATTGATCATTGTCAATGTTCATAATAAGTAGAGCACTATTTCCAAAACAAGTTGGATAATCCGTCCCTTGCTGGCGAAATAAAATTCACGAAAGGTGTATATTAAGTATTCAAGACGTCTGCATAAAAGAAAAGAAAGATAAAATACGTTTTATTAAAATATAAGCGCGCTCGACTATTGAATTTTGCTCCAAAGATTTTTAGTATTAATACAATTCATCGCAAAACAATTCGTCACGGACAGTTCATCTCGTAATAGAAAGAGCAAACAAGATGTGCAAGCAAAATTTTTTCTTTCATCACGACGAACTATTCGCAACTAATTCGGTTGTGACTAGATGTACATATGACGAAATGTCAGTGATAAATTGTCCTACGACGAACTGTCTGGTTGTCAAGATTTTTATTGTAAAAGATGTTCAGTTTCGCAAGTTCTTTCCACGTTTAACATACCAACGTATTGATTGAAATAGACGTTCAGTATCAATTTTTCTTGGTCCCATGATTGATTATCATTAATTACTGAAAATTTTGCGTGGCAAAATCAATCGTTAAGATATCGGTTTAGATTCTGTTCTGATTCAAAGATCAAATAGGATTATTCATGCAAGAATGCTGATTTGAAGATATAAATGATTATAAAAGAACAAACATTTCTTCTCTTACCGAGCTATGTCTATACTGCTATCGAACTTTTTGTGCATAAAATTTTGATTGAAATTCAGCTCTTTCGAAGCCATCGACTGTCGAATAAAAAGTAATTAATATAGTTCTTTGCTTCATTTAGAATGTAGAAGAATGTTATTGAAGATCTTGTTAAATATTTCTTTGCAAAATGCATTAACATTTGTTACCTGAAGTAGCTGCCATTTTAAGTCCAGTAATCGCAGAAACTCTAAATCCATCAATGGTCTTATTACCAAGCGCAATTATGTATGGTTCAATAAATAAAACACGATCCACATAAGGTCAACAATTGTTTCAAAAAGTGATCACAGCTTGCTGGTGATACTGATAACAGGCTCCAGTATGGGTCAATGACAATATGAAAAAGTGCTACACCCAGTACTCTATCTTTTAATAAAATCAATAGAAAAATGCTTTGATTAATATTTATCATAATTGGAAACTGAATTATTCTTTAAATTTTTACTGTGTGAAGACATACTGAGAAAGCTATCCATTGGTCGAAATTTTTTTATACTGACAACAAAAGAAACAGATCACCGTTTTTGAACCATTTTTCTCATACACATCAATATTCGAAGTTTTCTATTGCTTGCTCTATAAGCACGACAATGAAAAGAAGGAATTGGAATAAAAACTGATACACGTAACCAATTTCGATTAGAACGCAATGTGAGACTCAAAGAAAGAAAACATCAGATAATCAATTAATATTAAGATGAGCAATAAATTAAAAATTCTTCTTATATTAAAAAAAACAGGACAATACAGCCATCAACAAAAAAAGGAAAGAGTGGTGACCTAATGAAAGGAGGGATAGGTGCGACTCAGTCTCTCCGCCGAAGCTTTGAGCTTCACAACTTAACAAAGTTTCTCCGGCTAAATTTTATTACAAGCTCCACCATTGTTAAATTCCGATTACGCTGTTCCGATAGATGAGCATCCACAGATAGAATTAGTTAACTCGAATGATGTTATAGTCTGGGTTTCCATTTCAACAGCTAAAACCATGTAAAAATATCAAAGACAATCCATCGAGCTTAGTGAAAAAAACTAAAGGAAGTAATAAAACAACCTTAACGGGAAATAAATCACTATTTCCATTAAAAAGATAACTTTTTTATCTATATTGAATCTGAAATAACTTTAATTTTTAACTACACATGTGATAGCTTATTAAAATAAAAAAAAAATTTATCGAAATCTGTTTCTAAAAGAAAGGAACAACTTTCCCAATTCCAAGGAAATAGGGAAGTATTCATAAAAAAACTTGGTATTTTTGTGAAAAAAATACATCTCTTTAAATTTATTCAGGATAAGTGTGAGGGATACATTTTTTAAGGTTTTCACCATCTGCTAAGTTTTATCAGCTGTTCATACAAATTTAACCTTATTGAGTCAGTATGAGACAAAAAAATTTTTAATATTGATTTCTTTTTACTTTTTTTTATTGTTCGAACAACTATACAAACAAACATAAACAAGTGATTCTGCAATTGTTATTAAGAATTGATTTATGATATATTTGTTTGAGAATCTTGTAACTCGTCACGATCTTTTTGATAATGTTGTTGTAACGCAAAAAAATCAGGGCTGCCGTAACAAAATAACAGAGGTTTCATTAGAACAGCCTTGTTATGACAAAAATGTCAATAAAACCGTGGCGAGTTGCAACATTTTCGTTTGTTTTGCTGCAAACAGCGACAGAGATAAGTTAAAAACTTTTTTTATAAGTGAACTATAAAGAAAAACAATTGCCGTTGTCTCTTTATCAAATAACTGGAAAAGGAGAATGAGAATCACTAGTCTCTTTATTCTTATTTAAAGAGAATGATGTAACAGCTGAATTATTCATACATACACACAGGCAAAGAACCAAACGAGTAATTCTTATTCAATCTGTTTCTTCCTAATAAATCAACAGGTGAAATCCGTAGAGATTGATAAATATTTGAACTCGAATGAGTCAACCGATAACTCAGTTTGCACCAATTAGTGGAAACTCTAAATAACGAGTCTCACTATTTCAAAGATATAAGTTAATCAGCTTGTCAAAAGTAGATGTCTATCTATCAGCAAAGTTCTCCATCATATGTATTTTTATTGAAAGTTAGCGACTTTATTCGAAATGCTAGATGTTATATTACAAATCAAATATAATTACTTATTTCATGTCATCTATTCTATAGAAATTTAGTTTATTGTTTCTCAGTCGCATGATTAATGCTTTAATTGACATGATATTTACTGATCACAAACAAAATCTCATCATCCATCTTTTAATTGATAAATAAAAAGTTAAGGTCCCTTCATATATATATATATATATATATATATATAGAATGTGAATTGGATGTTTTTGATGTATGTTGTTATATATTTGATTAAACGTATTATAAAGGAAAATTTATCAATATTTTTTTATATCGACTTATGTTAAGCATCTACGGTCTTATTTTTTGAGAAACAAATGATAATAGATTGACTTAAATATCAAAGAAAAAAGAGAAAAGCTCAAGAGTACCAAAATAATATTGCATTACGCTGACATCTAAGAATCAGTTTTTTCAACATTATATATTAAGAGAAATAACAATAAAATGATTTTTTTGACAAATACAAAAAACTAGTTTTTGAAATCGATGGTCTATCATGAAACCTATTTCTAGATTTATTAATGTGGTGAAGAACATAGAATTTATGGGATCCTGCGTGAGTTTTTCCTCTTTCTTTCGTTTCAAGATGCGAAGCACCTATATTTTGGTGCATTGTGAGATTTCTTTATTAATACGATGCGCTAGCATAGTATTTATGTATTCCCTTTCGCGTCTTTTCATTATAAATATTTCTTTTTCTCGGCTCACTATTTAAAGTCCATAATTTTTGTCACGATAATCTCGAGATTCAAACGTCATTTTATTGCCGTTCAAATACCAATCTCGAACTTGAACGTCGAACATTACATAAATCCTATCAGATTTTCAGTATGACACTTTCGTAGCCCAAAATAAAATTCGAATTACTGAATATTTTACAGACTTTCGGTTTTCGGTGTTCGAAATAATTAAAACGGTAATTAGCGCGAAGAGCTAGCTGCGAGTCTATTGCAAGAGATAATGAACAAAATTCAATTAGCTGCAGAGATAATTAATCTATGCAGCGATATCGTTGACTTAAACGATATTCATATGATCTTGTATAGGTTTCAGTGTGATTCACTTGTTCATGGCTTCTCTTCGATTTTTTCGATTCTCATCAGTTGATCAAGAGGAAAAAACGATAAATAAGCTATTGCCTTCGATAACTGTCGAATCTTTCAGAGCTAGGTTCCGCACACCGTATTTCGCACTTAGGGGAAGTTTGAATGCCGTCTAGTTTCTATCTTTCTATACGTATGCATAAAAATTTGTCATTTTGTGTCACAATGATCTCACGAATTACAAGTTAGAAAATATTCACTGAAACGCGAAGTGAATATATCGAGATTGAATCAATACCATGTATTTTCAAAACTACATTAAAACATTTTATTTTACTAGGATGAACTCGGGAAAAGACAAATTTTTGTAGACTTTCTTTTTTTCGAGATTTGAGATAATTAAAGCGAAAATAAAAATAAAAGTTAGGCGTCATTCCTTTCATGCAAATTTTAAGATAATTAAAATCAGAATAGTCGCAAATTAGTTGTGAGAATATCTGATATTAAACAACGGCAAACGAAAATATGTTCATGTAAATAGACTTCGTATTGAGAACGTAATCAATGTTTTATATTGAAGACATGTTTTATATTCGATCGACTAATACCGGAAGAATTTTTCTTTCAAATTTAACATGACAGAAGGGAAAAAAAGTTGGCGAATGTGATCGATAAGTTTAGAAAAGTTTCTCAATTCAACCTTATAGGACCGTACTCAACATATAAATAATTTGAAATCTAAGAATCGAAAATCGAAAGTGCTTCGCGCCTTATTTCGCATTCTCAACTTTCTCGAGGTGCCATCTAATTAATGCGATGCGAAGCAAAGCATTTCTGGGGTCCTGCGCGAGTTTTTTTTCTTTTTTTTTTTATTTCTTACTTTCTCGACTCCGCATCAAAACTGATCATTTTACGTAGTGATGATCTCGTGAACGGAAAGTGGTAAAATATTCGTTGAAACGCGAGATTAAAGTATGAAGATCGCACTGTGAACCCTCGTTTTATGATTTGCAACAGAATGTTTTGTTTCGTTACAGGGAGCGTAACAAAATGACGATTTTGAAATTTTTCTAAGGATGAGATAATTAAAACGAAAACAAAATAAAAAGTTAGGCGCCATTTTCTCTTTATAACAGCTGTGAATACATCTGATGATAAATAATGAATCAGACAGATAATTAAAATAACAATCGGTAGCGTTCAATAGAAGCAAGTTGATAAGTAATGATAGAGTTCTGATAGTGATGAATTTCGTTATGCCTGCAACTTGAATATCTCAATTTAGATAACTGAGTAATAGAATTTCGTAGTTTTTGCTTCGCACCGCATTTCGTAGTCGAGCGAAACTCGAATACCATCTAGTTGTTTCTATTTAAACGTACGCATCAAAAATTATCATTTTCTGTTGCGATGATCTCGAAAACGAAAAATCAGAAAATACTCATTCGAACGCGAAAATAAAATTCTATGAAAGAATCGATAGCATCTTTCTTTTGAACCATTAGTGGAAGAGTCCGTTTATTCATAAACAGCTTGGAAAAATGACAAATTTTTATGTGAGCTTTGTTTTTTTCAATGTTTGAGATAACTAAAACTATAATAGTAAGAACGATAGGCGCGAAAATTTTCGAACAGATGACTCCAGTCATCACAGAGATGACATCAGCTCATGATAGATAATGAATCATACAAATAGTTAAACGATTAATCGATATTATTTCTTAGAAAGAATTTGCGAGACCTCAATGAAATTCTTACAGTGCTCTATTTAGTCATGTCAGATTCTGCATCTTTCTTCGTTCGATCAAATTATTGTCTAAAAGGTAATGTTTTCGATTGAGACAAAAATTAATATTCAGCTAATACGAAAATATCTTTATGAAAGTGTTGAATGATACATCGTAGAAACGAATATTCATTTTTGTTTTGTGAAGATTTCGATTTTTTCGGTAATCGAGATTCGTGCTTCGCACCGCATTTCGTAGTCGAGTTTCAGTTTTCTTTTTTTAGTCATTTATTTTTGTCTGAAGAAATGAGATTTATCTTGTTTTATTAAAACAAATACCTCGTTTACAATAATGAGGATAAAAATTAAAAAAAAGGATAAGATAATGATAACAGACTAATTTGCAAACTAAAGTTTTCATTCACAATTAGATGCGAACAATTATATAAAATGTAAGTTTCTGTGCGTTAAATCACTATTCATTTATTTATTTGAGATGCAAATAGAGTATTACAAAAACAAAACCAACAACAATTAATATCATGCGAAAATTTTACTCCAAAATAAACACTGGTCGCGCGATAATCATATTAATTCAAAACTTAGCAACTAATTCAAGTCAGTAAATAACACGAAGTGCGAAAGAAACAAAATATCAAACAATCAACTTGTAATCAGATCAGTAATAAACGAATGAACAGATTTGATGAAATACGTAAAGTCTTCAGGGTTTCTATTATGCCAAAAAAAATTGAAAAAATAATGACATCATAATTAAGAACATGACATTACAACGGTATAGGATAGAAAAAATATCTAAAAAGCAAAAAATGTCATTCCCTCAAAAATAGACGTTTTCTTGAATGTCCATTTATTTATTGATTACGTCTGTGGACGCTTATAACAATAGACGTATTGCCGTCCGTCAACACTTGAGCAAAGAAAAGGAATGAAAAAGAACATTGAAAAAAAAATACAATCGAGCATAAGGAAAGACAGTTACATTTTTTTCTTTAGTCAGTTGTTTTCATTATTCGTTATTGACGGAAAAAATCCACAGCATATATTTTAACAAAAATCGTTGATATATAATCGTATAAATAAGATAAAAAGTATCTTACAGATTATTTTCTCAGATACAATGGTGATAACACGACGATCGATTGAATTGTTACCAAATGAACTTTGGTTGCTATTTATGAGCTTTCTTTCACCAATTGATCTTTATCGAGGACTGATTGGTCTTAATTATCGTATTAATTATTTAGTTTTTACTATGTCTCCACGTCCAATTCTCGATACATCCAAATATGGTATCAGTGGCATTCATTTGTCTGATATGCGTCAACTACTCGAAGGAAATGATGATTGGTCAAAATGTCTTCGCTTCTCAATCGATACTATTCGTCTTTGTAAAACACTTGCTAGTGATGCACTTTGCAATAATCATCACTCTCTAATTCGACTTTCTTCCATCCACAGTTCTTTTTCACGTTTATTTCCTTCACTTCGTCGATTGTATATGACAGAACATGCCATATATGAAATTAACATAGTAGAAATGTTACTTCCATTGTCAACATCGCTTCGTTACATTCATTTCACATTTGATACACCTCTATACAGTTCTTCGTACTGGAAAATCCTTAATACATTCACTGATCATCATCTCTCGTTCTACAGTATGGTATTTGATTTTAAAATTGGTAAGTTTATTAATGTTTGCTTCTTTCTTCAAATTACGATAAGAATATTACATTTTTGATGGAAATGATGTGGCTATTTTTATACAAGACTTAAATCTAGTCTATTCTTGTTAAAGATTAACTAACTCATAAGGATGTTATTTTCAAATTTGATGATCAACAAATGCCCATAAATCGAAATTATTTTATTCATAGAAAGAAAAAAATGACGGAAACTTATAGATGTTTATTTTTCTTTTAGATGACATTAGTAGCTATTGGAAATTCGATACATATGAATGGAAACCAATGTATTTGCTGAATACTGTTCATTTGTCACTTTGTATTGGACGATTAAGTGATCTATTTATTCTTCTCGATACACAAGCATTACCTGTCCTTGATCATCTCTGTATCACCTTTATCAAACAAAATAAACATCATCTCTTAAATGATATTCAAGCAACAAATGTTACCAATATTATTAGTCGTTTACGGTCTTTCAAGCTCAGTTACATGTCTCTTGATGATCTTCTTACATTTTTGTCATTGGTGCATATGCCTTTACTCGAAAAACTGACCTTGATTGAAATATATGGTGAAAGTAAGCATAAAAAACTGACTTGTATCTGTATAACTTTAGTCGAGTTACAGTACTACAAATAGTTGAATTTGAGGGAGAAAAAATAACATGTTTTTTTTTTTTATAAAAGTTATGTTGACTGAGTTGCCATGTACCTTTCAAATATGCATGATAATTTTTGCAATTTTCCAATGTTTTCTTAATAAAGAACAGCTAGTCAGTTGTCGAAAAGAAAATGCCATGTATTTTATGTTAGGATTTAATAATTAAAATCAAAGATACGTATATGAAACATAAAGTATTTAAGCGTTGTAAAATACCACCAGAAGCTCTATAAAGTTTTCAACTAAAAACCATGAGTTGTTCTTAAATTGTATTGCTATTGTTTACTTTGAATTTAGCACTCAATCGTCTTATTGATTTTCAAAAATATTTTCAGTCGAAGAAAAATATGCCTTCTCTTCGTCCATCGTCTCTTCGATTTCTTTTTCGCTTTCCTGGTGAACTCGAATATCAATGGCATAAATATTGTAACTTTGAATGGCCATTTGAAGCTAACAATATTGATTTTTGTCTTGAAGAGCAGTGTTTAAATTTTCTTGCTTATTATCGTTCAAAGTTACTATCACCACCAAAGAAATATTCTTTTCTTATTTTTACTCATTCACCTCTACCTTATCATCGAGTTATACACAATCACTCTTTTTCAATGAAACTCAAACAACAATCATCAACATCATCGATTAAATGGACTTGTGATCATATTAATAGCTCAGAAGAAGTTTTTAATGTTTTGTCAAAGTTTAAAACGACAAAGAAATTGGAAATTTGTCGTTGGAATGGAACTAATCTGCAAAATGTATGTTAACATAGCGATTTATTTTTTACTTCGCTTCTATTTCATCATATCCTCTGTGTTCAAACTATCAGAGTTTGAACTTTTTTTTACATCCTGTTTCGCAAGCCGAGTTTTTTCTTTAATTAGCAAGATATTTGCTCTGGAAATTTGTTATATTTCAATAGGTTAGTATTGTACATTGAGAGGACTTTTGACCCATTACTAAACTGCAAATGGACCAGGAAAAACAAACTGATATACAAAACTATAATTCAGTTCTTGACACTATATTTACGTTAAATGATAGAGTGAGCTTTGAGTTGTAATATGGTATCACGGTCCATATAATTTAGTTCTTTGGTCATTCGACATATTTAACTTTTTGATATTATTCGCTCCTTTGTTCTGCTGTTTGGGATGAGTTTTCAGAAGACAAAGTATATGGAAACGAATTTGTTTAACATATCTTAGAGGAGTGAAACTAGAACAATTTAAAAAATAAAATGTGTTTTTTTTTACTAGATTTCAATGTTAATATTAACATGCTTTCATATTTCTAGGTTGCTACAAGACTTATCGTCTTTCCATCACATTGCAATCAACTCCGACTAGAGAAACTGCTCTCGCTTACATTCTCCATCAGTAGTAAATTTCTTTTGAAATCACAACAACTGACTTTTCTTCATGTGCTTCTTTCAACAGCGCCTCAACTGATGGAATTAACTGTTAATTGGAATCACGTCATGAGTATTGATTCAGTTTTTGCCAATAGACATTTTGCTGTTTTATCTCTTCTGAATTTGCGCCATTTGCATTTACACCATACTAATGGATACGGTAAATAACAACTTTTAGTATTTTTAAAGCATCAGACGTATATCTAAATAAACTAATCTTATAGTCTGGAAAATCTATTGGTGTATCGGTTCTTAATAAGGATCGCTACATTGCATCAGTGCTGAGAATTTTTTGTGAAGTTGAAATAATCAATTATTATCTTTTTTTTCTTTCTCTTTCTAGAATATATAAATTTACCAAAATTAATCGACATTTCTATATTATCAAAATCTTTTCCAAGACTCGTTTCTCTGTGGGTCAGTGGATGCGGTATACATCCTGATGAAAATCTGGCAGAATTAATTATATCACTTGTCACCTATTTTGAAGAACTTGTTGAAATTATTATCAATAGAGGTAGCACTTATCGACGTGATGGCATTTATGGTCTTGACATGTTATTGGTTCAACAGAATTGTATCAACAATTTATTAAGAAATACGTCTAAATTTCGTGATTCAAATCGTGCAAATATTGTTTGGAATAAATATACTCAGTTGAAGATCTGGTTATAGAGAATACTCTAAATACTACTTGTCACCACTAATTTGATATCTAAATGATTATTTGTCTTTCTACAAAATATCTTTCTAAAATTGTAAATTTGAAAAAAAAATAAAAGTTCCAAGAGAAAATTTTGAAACTATCTTATAAAACGATTATTATGAAATAATAACCGTATTTCTTTATTTAACTGTTATTTAATTCACATAAATGTTTTTCATTTTGCAGTCCTTGAGTTTGTCATTATTTATTGTAATGGATTTGATTTTACGTAAAACTGTTAATGATATTTGAATACTTTCATTCCTCGTGACAAAAAATAACATTCAATAAAATATAATGACAATAACATAAATCGAATTGATGATTATAATCTCTCATGTAAATATTTTCTCTTTTGTTCATTCAAAATAAAAATCCAAATAAAAAGATTTCAATGAAATCTTAGTTTTTTATTTTTGTATTGCATTCGATAATTCAAAAGTTTGATATTGAGTTTTCCACTTGAATATATTTTTATATCAGCTTGTACGTCCAACCCGTCACTTCGATGAACGGAAGTTTGAAATCAATATGTTAAGAAAGTATAATTGCTATGTTGTAGAACATGATCCAAAGTGCAGGAAAATATTTTGTTTCGTGAATAAGTGAAAAAGTATTTGTACTTTTACTTAACGTACTTGTACTGGTCCGATCTCTGAGTCGGATGATGCTGAAGCACTGCACAGTGGCATCCATTAATCGTGGTTTACAAGGGAAAGCTACTGGTTTTTCACTGATTTTTATCACATGAGAAATAAATATATTTTTCTTTATGAGAAATAGAAGAAAATAACAATCTGAACAATACAATGGCTTTTTAAAATACAATAAGAAAGAAGAAAAAATTCATAATTAACTAAACATTGTTAAATTCTATTTATTTTTAGTATGTGTATCTTCAAAGTTTTAGTTATGACAAAGTTTATTAAGAAATAAAAAACATGTTAAGTAGAAACGTTTTAGAAAATGAAAGTAATTTATATATGGTTAATTATCTTAATATCTTCATGAAAAAAAACTTTTTTTTTTTACTTTAGAATGTCAATAGAGGAAATACAAATATATGTTTGTTTAACTTCTTTTTCACTCTTTCTAGAATGTTAATTTAATGTTGTATGACGTAAATGATAAATTAAAATATACGACAAGAGGAGAAAAATAAAAGTTTTAGCTAATTAAAAATCTTATTCTCATTTGCAAGCAACAAAAAAAGAGAGTAGTAATACAAAAAAAACTTTGAGATCCATAGAGAGAATCTATATCTTGATTAAAAAATATTTTCCTATAATTGATATTTTAGTTAAGAAAGAATACGGTCATTATTATTTTACTTCATTTTTAAGAAAGTTCATTTTAATTTATACTCCTTTATTTTATAAAAACAATTGTAGAGAAGTGAGAATACCTCGATAGAAACAATACATTTCGTAATAAAATAAAGGTAAGATGAATTTAAAAAAGAAAAGAAAAAAAAAGATCAATTATTTTCTCTTTTATCAAAGTGAAAGTCTTTCATTTTACCTGCTTTTAATTAACTAGTTTATCTCATGTAGAAAAAAAAGAAAGGCAATGAACATTGGCAATAGAATATTAGTTTTGAATGATATTCTGTTCTCATACAGAGATATTTACAAAACAGTTATTTTTGTAATTTCCCCTGATAAGCAGATACGAATAGAATCTATACACTATCTTTATGATTTTTTTGATTCAGTTCACAATAGAGTAATATTTTGTCAACTTTACAGAAAGCATCTTTCTCATTCGTATTAGCCACAAAAATTTATATTAAATAACTTAACTTACAATCCATATATATTAAACATTGTCAAAAAAAACTAAAATGTAAGTAGGATAATATATATAATAAAAGCTGGTAATTAATACAGATTTTTGATATAGAAAATAAATGTATTCTAGATATTGAAAATGGCATCAATTGGTCATTTAAAAATATGGCTGATTCTGTCAATTATCGGACAAATATCAGGTAAAAATTTATTTTTTTAATTTAATCATGATGAACATTCGATGGAGAAATATGTGTGTGAATGTTTTTCATCAGAAATCAATGCTTATAATAGTTTTTAGTTTGTTCGATCTGAGTAAAAATAAAACGTTGATAAGAGGTATCTCGAAAGTGAATAGACGGATGAAAAAAATAATCCATGACTAGAAAGTAGATGTGAAGTGACGGTTCAGTAGGAGCAGTACTACGATCCTACTTATTTCATTTGGCAAGTCTGACAATTTTAATAGGTTGGATAAATCTAAAAGAAATTATTGTCAATTAGACAATGAATCAATGTAAAGTTCTTCCATTGTGTCCTATCTTATCTGCTCAACTAGGACAGGATACTTTACAATGTTTATGTTCTACATTTACTATTATTTTAGCTGTAAGCAAGAGAGTACGATGTTTCTGTGTTAGTATAGAGAATAGTGTCTTTATTTATATTTATTTAAAGTAATGATTACCTAGCCCAAAACAGAGAAAAATATAAAAATTGGACATAGGAATAGTGTATCGAACGATTCCGTGTGCATATACTATTTTCTTGGAAGTAGGAATTCAAATCATTACTCTCATACTTGAGTTAAAGTGGAAAGTAGGATCAATGTTTTTTGTGCCAAATTCATGTTTGTCAACATACAAAATAAACCTTGACTTGACGCTAGGTAATATGACAACAATAAAAATTAAATATCTTTATTTTATATTAATAATTTCAAATCTAAAAAATAAATTATGTACTGATGGTAAGAAATTACTGATACTATACGGGGAAAATTTAGACGAACTTTAGCATTCTCTATTAGATTGTAAATATACCATTTTGAACAAGGAAATCATTTTTCAAAGTCATTTTACATCAGATTCTTCAGATACAATGATATTGGTGTGATAGAAAGTTTTTTGTACAGTAAAGGATGTACATTTATGATTAAATAACAAAGATAATCATTTGTAACTTCATTGTAACTGTAGTTATATATATTTTTAGCTATATCATATAATCTACCAAAATTGTGTCCAAATGCATCATGGAATTCAACAGCTATAACGTTTGCAAACGATACTATAGTTGGTACATATCCTGTTGGTGTCTTTGTTAATACAAACAATACTGTCTATGCAGCTAATCAACAAAATGGTCGAATTTTGGTTTGGTTTGAAGGAAGTTCAACAATCACGAGAAATATTTCAGGTAATTTAGCCTATCCATACAGTGTCTTTGGTACAAACAATAATGATATTTATGTCGACAATGGTTACTCAAATAAACGAGTAGATAAATGGGAATTGAATTCGACAAATAGTGTTCCAGCAATGTATGTATGTGGACAATGTTATGGTCTCTTTATTGATATCAATAATATGCTTTATTGTTCAATATTTTCTTCTCATGAAGTTATCTCAAAATCATTGAACACACGTTTATATGTATGGAACATTGTTGCTGGCACAGGTACTGCTGGATCATCATCAAATATTCTATATAATCCTCGTGGAATCTTTGTTGATAACAATCTTAACTTATATGTGGCTGATAGTGTCAATAATCGGATTCAAAAGTTTTCATCTGGACAATTAAATGGAACAACGGTAGCAGGAACTGGAGCAACAGGAACTATCACACTCTATTATCCAACTGCAGTTATACTTGATGCTGATGGATATCTCTTTATTGTTGATTGTTATTATCACCGTATTATTGGTTCGAGTGTAAATGGATTTCGATGTATAGCAGCATGTTCTGGATATGGTACTACATCAAGTGATTTATATTATCCGTTAACTCTTAGTTTTGATAGTTACGGAAATATATATGTCACTGATCAGTACAATTATAGAATACAAAAGTTTATTTTGACAACAAATACATGTAGTAAGTAAATACAAGTTGTTTGATTAAATAAAATTATATATTTTTTCTTAAATAGATGATGCGGCAACAATAACAACTATGGCTACTGGTAATTTCATATATTTTTTTTCAATTTTTATATTACTGATAGCTTATATTTGTTTTTTAGTGGTAACTTCAATGAAGAGTACTCAATCAGTTTCTTCATCAACATCTGCCTCCCAAATAAATTCTACTACGATATCTACTAAATGTAAGTAATAAATAAAAAACATACGCATTTTTGATAAAGATGAAACTTATAACTGTAATTATTGTAGTGCTTTCGTACAATCTGCCAAAATTCGCTGCATATGCTTCTTGGAGTTCTAATGGAATAACTTTTCCAAACATTAGCATGACTGGAGCATATCCTTATAATATATTTGTTGATACTAACAATACTCTCTATATATGTGAAAGTTATTCACATCGTATTCGAGTTTGGCCTGAAGGTAGTAATACACCTACAAGAACCATCTCCGGTAATTTAAATTATCCATATACTTTTTTTGTAACAATTAATGGTGATATTTATGTTGATAATGGTTATACAAATAATCGAGTTGATAAATGGACATTAAATTCAACAACTAGTGTTTCAGTAATGTATGTTAAAAATATTTGTTGGGGTCTTTTTGTTGATATTAATAATAATATTTATTGTTCAATTAATGCCGTTCATCAAGTTGTTACAAAATCATTAAATAGTAATTCTAGTTTATGGACTGTTGCTGCTGGTGCTGATTGTTCAGTATCATCAACAAATACACTCTTTTATCCTCGTGGAATATATGTTGATATTAATTTAGATTTATATGTTGCAGATTGTGGTAATGATCGAATACAATTATTTCCATCCAAACAATTAAATGGAATAACAGTAGGAGGAAGTGGTGCAACAGGAACTATTAATCTCGATTGTCCTAGTGGAGTTACTCTTGATGCTGATGGTTATCTCTTTATTGCTGATTGTTTTAATCATAGAATTGTTGGTTCGAGTCCTAATGGTTTTCGTTGTTTAGTAGGTTGTACTGGTACTACTGGTTCAGCATCTAATCAATTCTATTATCCAACAACTGTAACTTTTGATAATTATGGAAATATGTTTGTTGCTGATGATTGGAATTTTCGAGTTCAAAAATTTTTTTATCAAAAGTAATTCTTCTGGTAAGTAGAATAGAATTTTTAAACATTTCATTAATTCTTTTCAAAATTATTTTTGATCACTTTTTATCTTTTATAGATTTGACTTCTAATCAACCAAAATTCTGTCCATCTACAACTTGGTATACAGATGGCATTACGTTTGCTAATAGTAGTTTAGTTGGCATACAACCATACGGAATGTTTATCAGCATTAACAATACTATTTATGTAGCTAATCGACAATATGGTCAGATCTTAGTGTGGTTTGAAGGAAGTACCAAACCAGATAAAATACTATCTGGTGGTCTCATTGAACCATATGGTATTTTTGTTACTCCTACTGGTGATATTTATGTTGATAATGGTGTCAGTTATAGTCGAGTCGATAAATGGTCATTCAATTTAAATACAAGTATTCCTGCAATGACGGTTCCAGAAGAATGTTACGGTATTTTTGTTGATATAAGTAATACTCTGTATTGTGCAGCAACTTATGCTCATCAAGTTGTCAAGAAATGGTTAAATGATACTGAAACTACATCAACTATTGTTGCTGGTACAGGTGGTATAGGATCAACTGCGAATATGCTTAGTTATCCAACTGGAATATTTGTTGATATTAATTTTAATTTGTATGTTGGAGATTGTGGAAATGATAGAATTCAAATGTTTCCATTTGGACAAGTTAATGCAATAACAATAGCTGGAAATGGTGCAACAGGAACTATTACCCTTGATTGTCCAAATGGTGTTACATTGGATGGTAATGGATATATTTTTATTGTTGATAATTATAATCATAGAATAATTGGATCGGGTCCATATGGTTTTCGTTGTTTGATAGGTTGTTTTGGTACTGGTTCAGCATCAAACCAATTATATTATCCAACAACAATCAGTTTTGATAGTTATGGAAATATGTTTGTTGTTGATGATTGGAATTATCGAGTTCAAAAATTTATTTTAGCATCAAATTCATGTAGTAAGTATATAATCATTTAAAAATTATTTTCAAACTTATCCTTTCTTCATTCACAAAAATAATATTTTTAATCAGTATTTGTATATATAACGTATTCTAAAAGGTCCCGCGAAAATATAACGTAAATAGTTCAGTAAGCTGTATTAGAGAAACTTTTCAACTCTTTAGTTGAATTAATAGAGTAGCAAGTTAATAATATTCTAAAAGATTTTAAAAAAACAATGAATCTGATGGCATCTCTATAAGAAAAACAGCTCTCATCTCATATTCATTATCGATAAATATAAAGTTCTGATTGAATTTAAAATGAGAATCGACAAGCCAGATAAGTTGATTAAAAAACACCTTTCTTATACATACGAGTCGTTTTTAGCATTTGTAGTAAAATCAAATTCAATGGAATAAAATTTAAAAAAAACACTTGAATTATACAAGAGAAATTTACTGGAACTTTTCTAGGAGATTTTCGAGACCTCGGTGTGTTAAGAAATTGTTATGGAATTATGTAATGCTATATCTTAAAAGTTTTTATCATTCGACTAGATTTAAATAATTGTCTAATAGAAATTATCATTTAATTAATTCATTTTAGGTATCTCTTATAATCAACCAAAATTTTGTCCAGATGCATTATGGTACTCAAATGCTTCGTCTTTAACAACAAGTACTATCATTGGAACATTACCTTATGGAATCTTTATCAATGGGATTAATACAATTTATATGGCTAGTCGACTTTATAACATGGTTTCAGTGCAACCTCAATGGAGTAGTTTACCAATAGCAAATATATCTGGCAATTTGAATCGTCCATACAGTCTTTTTATATCTATTAATGGTGATATTTATATTGATAATGGTTATTCCAATGGTAGAGTTGATAAATTTCTATTTAATACATCAAATGTTGTCACTGTTATGAATGTTAATGGAAGTTGCTATGGACTATTTATTGATATTAATAATTATCTTTATTGTTCTCTTGAAGATTTTCATCAAGTCACTAAAATACTACTTAATAACCAGTTAAACACTTACAATTGCTGCAGGAACTGGTTCTGCTGGATCACTACCAAATATGCTTAATTCTCCTCAAGGAATTTATGTCGACAATACTCAGAACTTGTATATTGCAGATTGTGGTAATAATCGTATTCAACTTTTTCAATTTGGACAATTAAGTGGAATAACAATAGCAGGAAATGGAGCATCAGGAACTATTACACTTGATTGTCCTAGTGGAATTGTTCTTGATGCTGACGGATACCTATTTATTGTTGATAGTAACAACCACCGTATTGTTGGTTCACGATCTTATGGATTTCAATGTTTAGTTGGTTGTTCTGGAGGTGGTTCAGCATCCTATCAATTATCTTTCCCACAAACTATGGCTTTTGACAGTTATGGAAATATCTATGTTACTGATCGAAATAATAGTCGAATTCAAAAATTTACTCTTGCATACAACAATTGTAGTAAGTTATTTTATATAAAGAAATATTCTAAAGTCATAGTTGATATGCACTCTACGTTCATCATTTGAGAATTTTTTATGTTCTAAACAAATCTCTGAAGCAAATCATGTCTTGTTTTGTAATGTAAAAAACAGTGAAATCAGCATTTATTTTATTTAATTGATTTATTAGAAAGATTTCATTCTTAAACTAACAAGTTATCGACAAATTTTTCTTATCGGCAACTCTTTTCACATCTTCACTTGTAAAGTTCTATTTAAAATAAACTTTAGTTTGAAATTATAAAAAATTTTACAAACCTTGAAAGAATTTTATTTCTTGTTATTTTATTTGATCCATCAAGGCACAAATATTCTTTTCTTTCAGCAAAATCGACCACCATTCAAACAACTATTACTCCTACCACAACCACTATTCAAACTACAATAGTTCCGACCACAACAGCCATGGTAACTACTACAGCTTCACCTACCACTGCTATTCATACTAGTGAAGCTTCGAGCACAACAATCATTGAAACTACTGAAGCTCCGAGCACTACAATCATGGAAACCACTGAAGTCTCAAGTACCACAATCGTAAAAACCACTGAAGCTCCAAGTACCACAATCGTAGAGACTAGTGAAGCTCCGAGCACAACGATTATGGAAACCACTGAAGTCCCAAGTACCACAATCGTAAAAACCATTGATGCTCCAAGTACCACAATCGTAGAGACTAGTGAAGCTCTGAGCACAAAAATGATGCAAACTACAGAAACTTCAAGCACAACAATTATAGGAACTACTGGAGCTCCGAGCACAACAATCATGGAAACTACTGCAGTTCGAAGCACGACAATCTTGGAAACTGGTGTAGCTTCAACCGTCAGTGTTATAAAAACTGCATCATTTCCGATCACTACTTATACTACGGATGCTATAGTATATTCTACTGTCAACCCTATAAAAACTACTGGAATTTCAACTACAAGCATTATTGATACTACAATCGTTGTAACTATGAGTTCTATCGAAACAATTGTTACTAAAAGCATCACAGAACATCGAAAAGGTATGTTAATCACAGTTCTTTTTATAGTATACTAAAGTATTCAATACTTTTAGATGAATTTACTTCAATAGAGCTATATTCAACATCAATAACAACCTCACAATCATTGATCACTAATCAAAGTAATGCTTTTGATAGTACAAAAAATTATTTATCTATCATGTTTTATTTTAGCTTATTATTCACCCACAGTTATATTAATTCCAGGGCAATCATCATTATCATTTCCATTACAATATCGAAGAAGTCAAGATTTTTCTATTATTTCAATAATTCAATTTAATTGTAATGATTCACTTGCAATAAATGCAAAGTGGACTATAAAGAATTGTACTTCTATTTGTTCATTTGAAATTCAATTAAATGAAGAAATTCTTACAACACTTAGTGAACTATATATTCCATCAAGAACTTTAGCTTATGGTGTCTATGAATTAACATTAACAGTAACAATTACTGATTCACCTAACCTTAAATCTTCATCTTCAGTTTATGTTCGAATAACTCCATCAGGTATAACAGCAAATCTTGTTCAATTAGGAACATCAATGATAACACGTGGAAATCAACAAGATCTTAACCTTGATCCAGGAGCATTTTCTATTGATCCTGATGAAGATTCATTTGATGCCACCGTAACTATCATCTATATCAATATTTTAAAAAATTTTCTTTTATTATGATGTTTTTATTTAAGAAATGGAAATATGAATATTATTGTCGAATATATGGTTTATATAATTTCCCAAATTTACAAGGAATATTACTATCAATTGATGATTCAAGAAATGATCCTTTTAATCCATCATGTTTATCAAATCGATCAGGTAAGAAAGAATTTTCATTTTATATTCCTTATCATAAAAATAATAAAACAGGATGGAAATATGAAAATTCAACAAGTTCACCAAAATCTTCAATAACAATTCTTGCTGGTTCACTTCAACCAAATCGAACATATCAATTTATGGTTTATATGGAAAATCGAAAAAATTCTTCTATTCAAGCTACTGGTTATGTACTTGTTACAATTGAAATTACTCGCCCTCAACTAATTGCTATTGGGTATTTTATTTTTTTTTTTTTCTAATCTGATAAAATCGGGATAAATACACTTATCGACTCCCCCTCTTCTAATGATCTAAATCGATTAATAAGTCTCTGGGATGTTCATTAAGAGTATTTTCAAGGGTCCCCAAGTGCCCCAGACCAATACTTTAACGGATAAGGTGTACACGCTCTCCTTGATAGAAACCTCACACAGCATTTCAAAAGCTTAGGATAAAGGCAAAATTTTGACACAGCCATCGAAAAGCATAACAACAACAGATAACGCCCTGAAATATAGCTTTATCACACCCTCAGCTATTGCTGTGCCCTTCAGCGATTGTATCAAGATTTCGTGGCATCCTCAGCTACTAGTGTGCCCTTCAACGATTGTATCAAGATTTCGTGACACCCTCAGCTATTGAAATTCTTTGTGAGGTTTCTATCAAGGAGAGCGTGTACACCTTATCCGTTAAAGTATTGGTCTGGGGCACTTGGAGACCCTTGAAAATACTCTTAATGAACTTCTCAGAGACTTATTAATCGATTTAGATCAATAGAAGAGGGGAAGTCGATAAGTGTATTTGCCCCGATAAAATCTTTAATTTAGCTGTGTTATATCAACTATGTGTGTTCCAAATCTTGAATTTCAACTTGTTAATCCAACAACACAAGTTGCATTATATACTATTTGTGTTGGAATTTGTATAAATATTCAAAATATTAAATGGAATGTTTATCAAGGATCACAAAATTCATCATCAAATTTTACTCAATGGATTTTATTTAATCAAATGATTTTATATGAAAATATTTGGTTTTATGGTAAAGATTTCCTTTTTAATGGTTAAATATATTTATTCATTATTTAAGGTACAAATATAAGTAATTTTACCGCAGAAAATATATTATTTCTTAATAATCCATTAATAAAATTTTGAAAATTTGAAGTTGTCTATACATTTATATTTGAAACGAGTTCAAGTGCATTAAATTTTGTTATTAATCAACCACCATACAATGGTTCATGTTCAATTAATCCTCTAAATGGTACAACAAGTACTTTATTTACTATTTTATGTCCAGATTGGTTTGATGAAGATGGAATTAAAGATTATTCATTATATAGTATGTACATATGCTTGTATTGAAAAATAGATTATCAAGAGAAAAGCATCTTTTATATTTAGAGAAGATCTCAAAAGTATAGAACACTATTAGATAATCAGGATGTATAAAGTAGTAAAGATAGTGTGCTCTAAAACGACTTTATTAAAAGACTAACTTCGTCCATGCCTAATTTTTGATCATTCTTATAGTAAAATAATGACTATGTTATTGAAATTTTTAGCTTGGACAACCGATCGATCTCAACGAGTAATGAATGCTTTTTCATCTGTACCATATTTTCAAGTTCGATTACCATCTGGAGATAATCAAACATCATTACTCAATATTGTTATTTATATTCGAGATCAACTTGATTGTATTACACAAGTTAACATATCTTCTATTAGTATAACATCAAATTCCGAAGAAATTAATAATTTAATTAATGATTTACAAAATGTAAAAAATGATATAAATAATAATCCAATAATTCAATTACTTTCAAGTGGAAATCAAAATATAATTGGACAAGTAATTACTTCTCTTTCACAAAAAATTAATCAAATGAATACTGAAACAATAGAATATGCTATTTCAAGTAAAAATAAATATTAATATCACTAGAAACTATATAAAGCATTTTTTTTAGATGGTATTCCAGCTACAAGTATTTCAATATCACCATTGGGAAGTCAACATTCTCAAGAAGTAATTCAAGTGAAAAAAAAATTTTTCTTTCGATTTCATTTTTTTTGACTAGTCTTCAATACCTTTCAATGAATCAGCCTTTAATGAATATAAAAAAGAGTTAAATTCTCAAGCATATATTCGAGATTATTTAATGACATTTATAACTAATCTTCCTATAACAACATCAAATAGTATCATATTACAATCATCATCATTAGTTCAACTAACTCAAGCAACAAATCAATTAGCAAGAACAGCTTCAGTAAAATAAAAAACAAAACAGAAACAATTTTTTTTTTTATTAAAAATAATTTTAGATGCTTGCATCTGATAGATGTTATCAATTATCTCTTGCTTTATATTCCAAAGCAACAAAAATTTCATATGAAGATGTTCAAACAGCATCTAATCAACTGATTCAATGTGCTACAAATGTTTTGACAGTAAGATTATTATAACAAGTGTCTCAGATGAGTTCGAATAGTTCCCTTATAAGTGGACAGTTTTAAACCTATATAGACGTACTATTTTTATTCAATAGTAAATGAGAAAAATGATTAAATTATTAATAATATATTTAGGCTATTAATGGACCGTTACAACAAAGAACAAGTTTACGTGATTTAGATTTCTCTCGTTCTAATTCATTACCTGATGATTATGATACAGATTTAGAATCTGAATGGTCGAATTTAAGTATGATTTAAATAGATTAAATGATAATTTATCTTTAATTTATTTTTTTTAGATTTATTTTCTGATGGAAATGATTTTTCACAAGAAACAATTGAAAAAAATCGAAATATTTATTATCAAAAACAAATAGCAAATAAAATAATGATTCAATATAATAATATAATATCATTATTAACATCTTCATTATATATTCATTTAAATATTGGACAAAATTCAATAATAAATACATCATCAACATTTATGTTAATAGAAACAATTGAAATGAAAACACTTTCAAATAAATTTATTAAACAAATTGGTATTTCTGAAAATTTCCATTTAAATTTAACAAATAATTCAAAAATTTCACTTCGAGTTCGTTGTTTTTCTTTTTTTACTATTTAAATTATTTATTTAATTATTTCTTTTAAGTCAATAATAACACCACTTGCTTCATATGGAAATTCAAAATCTCAATTAAATACAAATCTTTCAAGAACAATTTCACTTTCAATTTTTGATTATAATAGTAATGAAATATCTATTCAAATAAATATTAATAATTCAATTCAATTAATTATTCCTCGAGATCCAAATTTAATAATTCCATCAATGAATTTACAAAATATTACTTCATTTAATTCTTCTTATCATAATCTATTCTTTTATTTACATTATATTAATATTACAAGTTCATTTAATATTGCAATTCATTTTGAAATGCATCCTTTAAATATAAATCTTGCTTATTTATTTATTTATAAATTTGATAGTTCACCACAATTGAATAGTTCAATTAATTTAATTGATGGATGGTCTATTTTTTGTCCTTCAAGTAAAATTTATTCTATAATATTAGAGTGGCAAGAAAGTTTTTGCGTTTTTTTTCGAAAAATGAACGAAACAAATGGTAATCTATTGAGGTTAAGTCAGGAGAGTAAGGTAGATGTAAAAGTGTAATCCATTCGGGCTTCTATAATTTTTCATATGTCGACTTTCATGCAAGAATCAACTCTGTATTGGAGCTTATGTGGTGAAAAATCATGTCGTATCCCAACTCCATATTGTCACATTTTGCCTGATTCGCCGAGGTATGTTTTCACAGCAGTATGAGGACATCCTAGTTGCTCTTCTAAACACTGCGTAGTCATCCTGAAATCTTTTTCAATTGTTCTATGAAATTTGGGGAAAAAAACGCAAAAACTTTCTTGCTAATCTAATATAAGTAATACTATTCATTAATTTATTTTTTTTTCTCATATTAGATTTAAATATTATATTTATAAATATTTCATTGATAATCAACATACATCTGATCATCAATCACTGATATTTGGTATAAGAGAATTAAATTCAACAGAAATAATTTAATTATTGTTTAAATAATTCTTTAATAATTAATCCACCAATAACAAATCAAAGATTTAATTTTACATCAAATTATGAATTAAGAATTTATACATCAGGTTGTTATTATCTTGATTCGAATAATAATTGGGAATCTGATGGATTAATAGTAAATTTTTATTTTAAATTTTATAATTAATTAAGATTTAATATTTTAATTTAAGGTTGGATCATTAACAAATTATTATGAAACAGAATGTTTTTCAACTCATTTAACAACATTTACTGGTGGTTTTATTGTATTACCTGAACCAATTAATTGGAATTATGTTTTTGCTAATGCTGATTTTATGAAAAATAAAACTGTTTATTTAACTATTATATCTGTATCTGTTATTTATATTGTTCTAATGATTTATGCACGTTTTCAAGATAAAAAAGATATTGAAAAATTAGGTGTAACACCATTACCTGATAATCATAAATCTGATCAATATTATTATCAAATTATTGTTTTTACTGGTCGAAGAAGAAATGCTGGAACACAATCAAAAGTAAAATTTTGAAGTTTAAGAAAATATCTTAATAAAATATGTTTTTGTTTTCTGCTTCTAAAGGTTCATTTTGTATTATCGGGTATGGATAATGAAACACGTGTTCGAACTTCGAACATTTGAAGATTCTCATCGAAAAATTTTTCAACGTGGTGGAATTGATGCTTTTATTATGGCTGTTCCAAAGTAAATTTGCTTAATGAATAATAAGAAAAAAAAAGAACATCTTATATTTATAGATCATTGGGATTATTAAATTATATTCATATATGGCATGATAATTCAGGTCAAGATTCATCAGCATCATGGTTTTTAAAATATATAATTATTCGAGATTTACAAACAATGGAAAAATTCCATTTTATATCTCAACGATGGTTTGCAGTTGAAAAAGATGATGGACTTGTAAGTTAAGATTTTTTCATTAATTTTTATCAAGATTTATTTTTTTTTTTCATTTCAAAATAGATTGAATGTATTTTACCAGTAGCTGGTGAGATTGAAAAACAAGAATTTTCTTATGTATTATCTAAAAAAGCTTATCATAATGTATCTGATGGTCATCTTTGGTTTTCAATATTTTCTCGACCACCATCAATTAAATTTTCACGTATTCAACGATGTACTTGTTGTTTTGTTTTATTATTCACCTCAATGTTACTTAATATTATGTATTATGATTTATCAAATGAAATAAAATCGTCAAGTATAAAAGAGAATCCTGCTATATCAATTGGTCCTTTGTATATAGCTCCACAACAGGTATGTTTTTCTTTATAGAACATGATATCATAGTTTAAAACAACAAAGTATCATCGTTACTTAGGTCGAACAAATCGATCCATAAGTAATAGTAAACAAATAAAATACTATAGTTTTTATAAATTATAACTAATACCAATCATGCCATGTTATGATCTGAACATAGATTAGAGATTTGCGGGTCTGTCCAAACACAGGCTCGAATCCAAAAAAAACATGAGCCCGCAGATCTCTGATATAGATATAATACCATTATTCATTATGATTATCGTACATATACAAAGAAAAGCTTTATCATGAAAGTATAAATTGATTTATGAATCGAAATAGATTTTTGTTAAATTTCTCTCATAATCATTCTGTTTGAGATTTGACATTAAATTAAAACTAATTTTTATTGAATATATAGATTGGAATTGGTATAATGATTGGATTACTATCATTTATTCCAAGTCTTATAATAGTTCAATTCTTTCGTCGTATTCAATCCCGTCAACAAATTTCACCATTACGGCAAGCATTATATAAACTAAAATCATCTGTAAAAATGTAAGTAATTTTCATTTTGAAATAAATTTTTATTCTTACATTTAATTTATTTTAGTAATGAAAAATCTATGAATGTAAATAATAAAAACTATTTATTAATAACATTTCCTTAGTGGTGTTTATTTATTGCATATATTTTATCTTTTATAATAATTTTTATTTCAATATTTTTTATAATTGTTCGTGGAATTGAATTTGGTGATTTAAAAACTCAAAAATGGTTAGCATCAATTTTAACAGGATTTTTTTCAACAATTCTTATTACTGAACCTATTAAAGTATGATTTAGATTCTTTTTTTTTTTCTTCTTCTAATTAATAATATTTTTATTAAAGATTTTATGTTTGGCAATATTTTTTGCTTGTTTCTGTCGAAATCCAAATGATGATAAAGAAGCAAGTGAATATATAGATGATAATCAAATTGATTTAGATTATGATGAAGATTATCTTCATTTAAATGAAGTTTGTTTCGTTTTTTTTTTATTTCAATAAAAAAAAATTTTTATGTTTTTAAGGATAATTCTTTAATTAATATAAAATCTTCAAAAACTATTAATCGTCTTGATCAAAATGAAATAATTTATGCACGTAAACAACGTTTAAAACATATTTATATGTGGAAAATTATTAAAGAATTTTTAATTTATTTAATTTTTTTTATATTACTTTCTATAATAACTTATTCAAGTCGTGAACAAATAAGTTTTTATCAAGTTAAACATTTACAAAAATATTTTTTAAATACAAGACAAATTAATTATGATTATACAAAGGTTTTATTTTTCATTTTTTTTTTTAATTTTTCATTTTTATAAAAAATTAATATTTAAGATTTCAACAATAAATGAATATTGGAATTAGTTAGAAAATAGTTTTATTTCAAATCTTCGTGCTCAACAATGGTATAATGGTGATATTCCTCGTAATTTAAATGGATTTATTAATGATAAATCTAATCGATTAATTGGTTGGACAACAATGAGACAATTACGTATTAAATCAAATTTATGTTCTGATCAACGTATTATTTTAAAATGTACCAATGATTATAGTTTATTTAATGAAGAAAAACAGTCATTTAAACCAGGATGGTTAAATGAAACAATAGAAGAATATAGTTCATCAATTTTAAAAGCATTTAAATATTTTACAAGTAATGAATTAGATACATATATTTATATGGGTAATCATGGAACATATGGTGGTGGTGGTTATATATATGAATTTCGTGGTCGTTTAAATGATCTTCGAAATAATTTATCAAAACTTCATAAATTAGGATGGATTGATAATTATACTCGAGCTATTTTTATTCAATTAACATTATATAATTCAAATGTACAATTATTTATTTCAGTTACATTTCTTATTGAAGTATTATCAACAGGTGGAGTTTATCCTCAAGCACGTTTTGAACCAATTTATTTTTATAGTAATTTTAATTTTTGTTTAATGAAAATAAAATATCGATTATTTTTTGTTTTAGCATTTACATCATTATTACAATTAATTTGTATAATTATTTATATGATTTTTATTATTTATTTTTTGATAGTTGAAATTCAACGTTTATGTAAATTAAAACTGAAATATTTTTGTCAATTTTGGTCATTAATTGAAATAGGTATAATAAGTTGTTCATGTGGAAGTATTGAAGTTTATATATGGCGTTATCATGAATCAAATCGTATTAGTCAATTATTTGAACAAACAAATGGATATGTTTATATTAATTTACAATTTGCAACATATGTTAATGATTTATTAACATTTTTACTTGGTTTTTGTTGTTTTTTTAGTTTAATTAGATTTGTTCATTTATTTCGTTTTAATCAACACTTATCATTATTTACTCGTACACTTTATTATGCTGGAAAAGAACTTTTATCATTTTCACTATTGTTTTCAATTGTATTTATATCATTTATTTGTTTATTTTATTTATTATTTATTTCAAATATTTTATCTTGTTCAAGTTTATTAGGAACTACTCAAATGTTATTTGAAATGACATTAATGAAATTTGATACACATGAATTAATTGGAGCTTCAACATTTTTAGGACCATTTTGTTTTGCTATATTTATTATTTTAGTTGTATTTGTATGTTTAAGTATGTTTCTTTCAATTATTAATGATAGTTTTCGTCATGCTCGTGGAATAATAATTGAAGATCAAGATATATTTTCATTTATGTTTACAAAATTTCTACGTTGGATTGGTAAGAATATTTAGATAAATTAACGATGATTAGTTTTTTTTTGTTTTAGGTTTTAAAAAAGCAAATAAATTAGAAATTTATGAAGAACGAGATTCTCATATGCGTTCAAGATATTTTGATCCAATAGAAAATTTTCCTGATAGAATTGATCAATTATTAGAAATAACCAATCGAGTATATTAAATTATATAATTTATTATTTCGTTTTTTCAAGAATAATTTGTTTAGATTTATATTAATCAAAAGATTGAACTATCAAGACTTGAAAAAAAACAAAGATCAAATGCATCATTTAAATCACTGTCAAAAGAAGAAAAATAGATAATTATTTATTGATCACTTTAAAAAAAATTTTCTTTCTCTCTATTAATTTATTTCTGTCAAAATTCAAAATAATTTTATTAAAAAGAAATAAAAACTTACTTATTATTGAATAGATAATTTATAAATATTATTTAATTTTTTTGTACTAAGCAATATTGACGATGTAGTAGAACAAGCATTGTCAATCAACTTGCCATGATCGAAAACATCGTTAAAGAAAATTTGAAAAATGTTGTTAACCAAATACAATCGATAAAAGCTTGGTGAAATGCTATCAGTATTATACTCATAATTTTCCAGGAAATGCTGATAGAAGTTTAATTTTTCATATTTTTATAGAGCATCAATCAGTAGTTCTAATCTATCTGTGAAAATCTAGAATTCTTTCTATTTCTATGCACTAACAGTCTACTCTTTCAAAAATTTTATATGGAAGGATGAATTGACAAAGTCTCTTTTGAACATCATCCATCGAATGACTCTGGACAAGTCATTGGCGGCTAAGTTGTCTCAAATGATTCCTTCCACATGAGTTATGCGTGCTGATTATATCTTTAGTCAGTATGCTGAACGGAAGACGGTGCAGATATCACCGTCTAAAAAACGAAAAGACGATAAAACTCAGCTGCATGTGGAAAACTAGTAACAATAACCGCGAATGGCCTCAACGGACAATAAGCCTACGGGACGTTATTATTATTATATTTGTTTTTAAACATAAATGAATTTACAATATACAAATATCACACATACTAGTTTTGTACGATTGATTCTTCTTACATGTCATTTTATCATGAAACATAGAATTTCAGAAAAAGCTATTATAAAATTAATTAGCTTCATATCGAACAAGACCAAATATCATTCTGTTAAATCTACACATATCACTATTTCAAATTTATATAAATGTATCATCTAAAAAACAGTCTTGCGATAAAGATAGTTATCACTTAAGAAAATAATAAATTGAACAATATTAATTAACAATTTTAGAAACGTTCCAAAGTTTATTTTGAAGATCTTCCTCTCGAGCATTCTTCTCTTTCACTTGCAGATTTCTTTCGACATTTTAATGTAAAGAAATTATCTTTTACATTATCTCGTTGTTGCCATATAAAGAATAATAATGCTAAAACACGAATCCAGTGGCGGATCCAGGAGATTTTGAAAGGGGGATGCGGTGGATAATATGAAAATCAAGTTTCTATGTAAGAAAATTTAGAACAAAAATCAAATGAAAATCGATTAAAATCATACACTTTTAACCTATTCGTAATCAGTTTTTCACTGATTTTATTTGAAATTAATCCGCAAAAATCAAAACATTATTGATTATCTTGAATAGTTTTGATTATAATTGATTAAAACTTGATAAAAAAAAGATTTGACCATGATTGATGGGAATCAAAGAAAAACGGTGCAAGATTTTTCCTTTATCGTGAAGAAAAATCAATTAACAACGACGATTTTCGCAAATTTTTTAGTCACTTAAAATTGAAATTGATCAAGATAACCAATGAAGTTTATATATTTTTTCGATTAAAATCGATTAAAAGCTGGTTAAAAAAATTTATCAAAAACGTATTGATTTTAAATGATTTTTAATCTATTTTTAATTGATTTTCATCTAATTTTTACCCAAAATTTTCTTACATGCGTTAGAAGCGCCAGTTGAATATCTGTTGCTGCTTCAATTATGTCCAGGTTGCTGTTTATGTTTGCGTTTAAAACTGTTACTGACAATTTTTGACCTTTATTACTGATGAAGCCAAATATAGAGAGATCTTTAAACTTTTTCACTGACATCATTTCATTAAATTCGAAACATGAATGGAACTCTCCACTCATTTAGTAATCAATGGGACAATCAACTCGAACGAATCAGCGACATAACCATTGCCTGTTTCAATATGCGAGAAAGTGAGCTCAGATAAACCGATAGTATAATTCTTCAGTAATTCAGTGTTACTACAGAATGCTCTTCAACCGTATCTCAAGAAAACAGGTAGCATCACAAAAGAAAAATATTTTTGATGTATGAAGTAAAATACTATCAGTATGTATATCTAAGCTATTTTCCTTCTTTTGTCTTGTTAATATCAGACTAAAAATACTATACAGGTCAGAATAACGAACTGCACTCTCATTCTTCTTGAAAACTTCGTAGAAATAAAAAGAACATAATTGCAGCACAGCATAGATAAGTTTCAAAGGGGGGTGCGGCCGCACCCCTCCCCCTTCTGGATCCGCCCCTAGACCTGATTAGAGACGAAACAAAAGAGACACCCTCACCAATGCCAAAGTTCTATAATATTTTCTTCAATTTGAAATTCATCAAAATAAAACCATTTTTATTAGAAAGTAACATTCTCATTGGCATTTCTTTCTTTAGTGTTTATTTGTTCATATCTCTATAAAATAATGACATGTTCTACTTTCTATTCGAACATGAGTTCCAGTATCGCTTTTCTACTAATATTCTACCATCAAACATCATGTTTCAACAAGTATTTCCCGACATAAAATCTTGTTCGATTAATCAAAAAATTAATTATTTATTTTTATCATCTGAGACATATTATTTAGTTAATCGAATCAGTATTTTTTCGAATACAACAATTTCAACCCTTAAAATTTGTAATGAACGATAAAATTAGCCTTTCAAAGTATATTAATTCACAAATCAAGATTTACTGTTGATGCATCGTTCCACACAAGTATTCAAATTTAATGATTACACATAGTTTTATGATATGAAACGATATACGTCAACCGTGAAAAGAAGAGTGAGCTTCGCATTTATTGTTGCATTGATTATCCAAATAAACGCAAGAGTTTGATTATGTGACATAACAATTGGTACTTTTCTATTTTAGTATTTTTAAATATTTTTCATCAAATGAAAGGGATCTCTTTTTTAGATTTATCACATTCATCGTTTCTTTGGAAAAATGGGTATTTTTTCATATTTTTCTGTCTGTCATTAACGAATTAAACTATTACGATTGTTTTTATCTGCATTTAATTGATCATTGAATTATACTTATTCTTATCAGCATCAAAATCATGTGTCACGATAGAAATTTGTCCGTAATCGTAAGTTAAATGATAGAAGGATGGGTATGTATATTGATATTTAAAATGATTTTCCTTTCTTTAATCCTTCTCCTATGTAATCTTGTTTCTAGTATATCTATTCATCTATACTATCCGTACATACATACTGCAACGCTTATCAAAAACATATTTCCCTCTTCTAGAGAATGCAACAAGCTCCACCATTCGTAAGAATCTGATGAAAGTAATACATGAAACCTTTTGTATGTCTTTATATTTGAATTTTGTATGACTTTAACTGTTTTATTTTCATAGTAGTGCATGCTTTTAACTTCTTTTTATCCTTAATCGTTTTATTTGTATAAATTTCTCCACTTTCTAACTTTATCCAGAATTCTCGAATAACAACTTCTTGAAGCTCTCTACGTCAATGTAAGTGTTTTTCACAGCGAAAAATTAATTGGTATTGTTTCCTTACGCTTTAGCTCCTTTGACAATCCCAACCGGAACAATAATATTTGAAATAATTTCAGCAGCCGTTCAAATAGGTCCAACAAGATACATCATCGCCAAAATAGCCGTCATCAACACTTCAACAATAACAATAACAAACCGTTGCATCATCAAAATCTATAAACACGAGTAGCACGGATGCGACAACAGCTTCGACATCTTGTTTAACCATGTCCAGGGATCCGGCTATTGTCGTTTGAGAGTAAATAAGCAAGAGTATGCCTTATAACTATCTGTACACAATTCTCAGAGATGGCGCGAATCAGTCAGCATTGAGGGGAGAGATGTGGTGACGTTTTTCGAAAACAGATGGTACTTTCTAACAGAATAGAAGAAAAATATTTAGTTTCGCGAGGGAAAAACGAAAATTTTCCATGATTACAGATGTTACACTCCCGACATCCCTCCGATCGCGCCACCCCTGATAATTGTTATCGCATGCTACTTTAGTATTTTTCATAATTGTAACTATCTACATGTATAATGTCACAGTTGGTTAGAGAATTTAGTTGAGATTGGAATTGATAGAAATATGAAAATAATGTCTATATCTATGTTTTTATTTTATAGAGAAAAAAATAGAAATCGTGAATGTATAAGTAATTAGCTTGAATAAAATAGATATGTTATATTTTTTTATGAAAGACAAATTAAAAATATGAATGATTTAGAATTTATTATTGACTTAAAGAGATGTTTTTATCGAATATAAGGAAAAAATAATATGTTGATTATTTATATTTGTTTGCTTGTATAGTTATTTTCTTGATCATCGGGACATACGGGACATTGAAATTTGTATTAGATAAAAAAATTAATTTTTTTTTCTTATAAGATAGATAACTTTTGTTTTGAAAGCAGGACATGCGGGACATTGAATTTTCTTTCGTTCTGTATTTAGAAGAAGATTTTCGCTACCTATTTTTTTCTATTACGGGACATTGAGACATTGATTTAATGAAATATTTTTCTTTTTCTTTCTATTTCTCTTTTTAAAAACTAACTTGCTGCAGTTTTTAATTTAAGGTGTAGGTTAGAATGCTTCCAAATATTTTAATTTATTGAAATATATGTTTGTATGCATAGAATAAATGTTTGCGACGCATAAATTATATGAATGAATTATAAATTACCCCTCACCAAGTTTTTAGAAAATAAAGGTTATGTAAAATATTTTTTTATTGACTCTCGAGCAGCGAGCTGATGAAAATGACGACATAGATTGGAAAGAGAAATACAGCAATTGAGTTTGACGAACATCTTTTGTTAATTCTCCTTGAAATCATAATGAATTTTCAATAGTTTAGACGGAATGATTTCGAGCAGGGTTGAAAAAAAGGCAGCGAATAAAATTGTTTATTGAAATAAATATTTCCATAAAATTTGATAAGTTAAATATGAAATAACTTAATTAAAAAAGTTATCATAGCAATATCACTGAATCCTCGTTTCGTAGGAACGAGTCTCTACTAAGAAAATATAACATAGAGAGATGATGGTGATACATAGATTTCATACATAAAAATATTTTAAAATGCAAGCTTTTATGAATTGTTCATTTATTAATATCAACCAAATACAATCTTTATATATATCATTTATGTATAACCTTCAAAATACAACGATAATGAAAATATTCTTTCATAAAAAGAAAACAGAATAAATATCATAATGCTCTTACAAAAATCCATTTATAATATTCTAGTAATATTCAATTCGAATCATATAGATTTATTGATGACGAAAACGATTTTATTTTTCTGTCTTTTTTTTATTTTCAAATCTTTGTTGATGTTTAGTTTTCGTTTCTCTTTTTTTTTTCTCTATTTTTTTCGCGCATTTCAAACTCAACTAAATTCCCAAGTCAACTGTGACATATAGAATTAGAAGGTATTTTAAAATAAAATAAACTTTTGTTGACAGAAATTTAGTATTTCCTTTTGTCGATGTCAAATCCCGTCAAAAGTTTGAAAGAAAAACTAAAAAAAATTAAAATTAAAAAATCACACTTTTTTGAATAAAATAGAAAATGGTTTTCTCAATCAAATTAAGTCTAAAATAACTATCAACATTTTCTAAAACAAGCAGTAGAAGAATAGTGATGGTTCATTCATCAATATAGTTGTGAATTGGTTCAATTTCTGTTAAGAAAAGTGAGCTCCTACTCTAAAACTTTACGATGTTGTCATCTACGCGTTTCACGTAAACACTAGTCATTTTGAAATTTAGTTTGAAGTTCCCTTTTTTCGATCCCCAACTTCGATATTTATTCGATTATCATCCAACGGTATTTCATTCAATTTCTCAAAAATACATCTATAAGAACTCTCTTTCTTGCTTCTAGTCATTGAAAGAAGAGGAACAACTGTTATTAGACAAGTAATGTTCATCGATTCAGCTCAATTAACCTTCGACTGCGGAAGGCAGAAATCTTTTTTTCCAAGTGCAAAGAATTGACCTAACGACTTTATAAGAAACGGCAATTCTAACCTCTTTGCTTAAATTGTAACACTTGAAAAGAAACTATTGGGTCTTTTTCATAAAATTGTTTGGGATAAAACATTTTTTTGAAAGAGCTCAGTGAACGACATATTACTGCATAAGGAAATAAAACGTTTCTTTGCGACTAATACCTGACAAAAACGCTTCTAAAATCTAATCCGTTGAAAAAATCACCCAATCAGTTTTGCAGGAGATTGTTCAATACAAGTTATCCTCATTTATATGTTTATTATAGGATTTCTATTAGCATATGTTTTTTGAACTTTGCCCTTGACACAAAGGCACAAAGTAATTTTTTATATGATTCTCCCTACCGTCAAGGGAATACAATGCACAAAAATTGGTTTTTTACTCTAGCGCAAACAAGCAATCGAACTTGGTTTTTCTCGCATGACATACCTTCAGGTGAGGGAGTAATAGTAGACGGCATCTCGGTACCGCTGTAATATAGCGTTTGAGGATCTACGGGTTCCTTGGTAATATAAGGCTTGAAGATCTATGAGCACCCTCAAGATAGCACTTAAGAAGCTATGAGCACTCATTAATATATATGATGGACATGGTGAGCTATTTCTCCCATTTGATTATCATTTATTATAACAAATTATCATTTTATATTTATTATTTGGGATAATATTAAATCAATTTTCATTTAGTTAAGTTATTGAACATTAAGTATATATACTGATACTATAATTAAATTATTGTTATTTAAGTTTTTCTATTGATCAAAAAATGCATTTATTTACTGGTACATTTTTATTTATCATTCAGTATATTTTATTGATCAATTAATTATAAGTCCATAAAAATGTTTCTTATTTGTTGAGAAATCTTTTATTCATTAATTGTTTCAGAATATTAACAGAAACCTATAAAACTATGAAATACTATATATACAAATTCTCATTTAAACAGTATATTATGTTTTTAGCTACTATGGATAAACAATTAACTGACTTACATCCTTTTGGTAAATTATTATAACTATTTGAAGGATAACGAAGTTCATTTATTTTAATTAATCATTCTAGATTTAGATGGTAATCGAACATATACAACACAATACATGTTCATTGGATGAATTAGATGAAGCTGGTAAAGTTACATACAAATTATATAAATATTGTTTTATTTATTTTATTTTTTATATTTAAAGCTAATTGTTCTAGAGTAATACATGATGAAGATGATGATAGTAGTGAAGGCTCTGATGAACACCAAGAGAAAGATAAAGTCGTCCATCGGCGAGGTTCCACATCTAGTTTTAGTCCTAAATTAACATCAACATTCAAAAAAACGTACAATGACAAAAGTCTCTCGAGAACAATCTGTAAAGCGAGTACGACTAAGTGATATTTCATCAACAATTACTAATCAAGAAAACGTTGATGTTAATCAGTCGTCTTCTTCAATTTTAAAGCAATTGAATCATAATTTTGTTCAGCTTCGTAAGCAAATCGGTGGTCTGACACAATCGTACGACCAACAAAATAAAATACTCAACCTACTTTTTAATAATCAAAAGAAAATGGCTAAAGCTATGCGAACTCACCAAGTAAACAAATATGTTTTAGTAAAGTATTTGTTTATCTACTTACCATACTTTAGATTCCAATCGTATTATGTGATGAAGTTGGAGCCGAAGTATCACCAACAAATACTAACTCTACGAATGTTGTAAGTAACAATATATTAAAGTTCCATTCTAAATTTCTTTCATTAGATTTTTAAATTAGATACTGGTGAAGAGATCAATCTTCTTAAAATTCCTGCTGATAAATCCAAACCTAATAAATTTGTATTAACAGCTGTTGATAAATTATTCAAATTAGAAAAAGAACTTCTTGCTATTGATGCACGTGATTTAGATATTGATAAACGAATTACAACTATTCGAGGTTATCTTTTATTTTATTAGTACTTAATCAGATACTCTCTTGTTATAGATCCTGTTCAAGCTAAATTTTCTTTAACACATGATGAATTAGCAATTGCATGGACACCTTTGCTTGAATGTATTAAATCTAAACGAAGAAATGTAAAAGCAAAAATTCAAAAGGATATGAACAAATCTGGTATGTCCTTCTTAATAAATTCAAGCGTTATTTTCGATGTTTTTATATTGTAGATGTCAATAAGTCTACTAGTAATGCTGGAAATCAGCCAACAGAATCAATATCATCAATACAACAAAGTGTTGATATTCCAGAACCAGAAACAAATGAACAGTTTTGCTGACAAAATCAATTTAAAACTTAAACTTGTGGTATTTTGATGATCTATTATGTTCTATGTATTGTAAAATATAGTTATTTACAATGCTGGATATTTTATACAATTTTTCTATGAACATTTATTGGGTCGTCAACAAATTTTTGTCGTTTTTTCAAAAACTTTATTATGATTTTTCCACTTTAACAGTTTAATTAGCTTTTAATTAAATGCGAACACAGGATCTTATTTTGTCAGAACATCGGTGGTAAGTCATAGACAGTTATAATGCATATATAATTGAAAGCTAGTTATACTGTCCAAGTGGAAAAATAAAAATAAAGTTTTTGAAAACACGACAAAAATTTGTTGACGACCCAATAGTTATATTTGCATTCCTTTTACTGTAATTTCGTACATGTGATTTAATTAATTCAGATATTCTCTTATCCATATGCTATTTTTCTGCATCTTCACATTCTTTCTGTGTTATCACTGTAATTTTGTTTACTATATCTCTTTATGTATTAATTATAAGATTCTTTTTTCTTCATCTACCGCATTTGTATTTTATGAATGACGCGTGTATGTGAGTAAATATAATTTCTTATAATCTTTATTATTAGTTCTACTGTATCAGATCTTAAAAATAGTTAATTATTTTCAAATAAAAGATAATCAAAACTTCTAAATGTAGCCAATCAGCTTCTAATAAAAATACTGATTAATCACGATTATAGGCGATTAAACGGGCGATATTGCTAAAGTAATATTTCAAGTAATCAGCGATTAATCGTCGATTTTCTGACGATTTTCACGACATGGGAAGATCTATTATCTTTTTTCTATGACTCCTTCTTTCTTAAATTATATAATAATCTTTATCTTTTCCACTTCTTTTTTTTAGAAGTGCAAGTATGTGTTATTAACAAGCATAATCAACCAGGATAAACAGATTAGTTCGTTCTTGCATAGCTTACAATTATAAAATGAGTTAAAATGTAATTATTTTCATAAAAGTTTCTACACAATTAAGATTTTTGTATTTTATCTATTTTTCTTTGCTAGACAGAAACAGAGTTCATCATCTATTCATATTTCAAAGAAATTTTTTTATTCTGTTTCTTCTTTCCTTCCGGTAAGAGTGAAAAATGTAGGTCGTTCTTAGGCGTTCCAAAGAATTGAATGTTCTTTTTTTTGAAGAAAAAAAAGCGTTCCAGAAACAATGGAATGTGTTCCTTTCATATATCTTCTATGGAAAAAAATGCATTCTATTTTTCTTGAAACGTTTTTTTTCTGCAAAAAAAGGATACTCACTTCGTTGGAACGCGTAAGCATGTTACACTTTTTTCACTGGGATATACGAAGGAAGAAAAATAGTTACTTTTTTATCTCTCTCATCCGGCAACTACTTACATGTTTCTTTGTTTTTAAATTCATATGCGTTCTGTCTCATTCGCAGACTAGTTGTCTAAGTAAACGGATTCTTTAGCTTCTAACTTATGCTGAAAATTAATCTTTTTGTAATGCAAAAGCTATTTCTGCGTAATATCGAAGCTATACTTTTTAGACAAATTAGTTTTTGCGAAAAAGTTATTCGAAATGAAAGAAAGAATAGGACAGTTATCATATTGCTATTTACTGTAGGTTTTATTATTAAATAGCTTAATATTCACTAAATTAGTATTCACAGAGACATAACATGTGTAATACAGATAAGAATACAATCAAAAAGTCTCTTGCAAACGATTAACATTAGTTTAGTTAATTTCGAAATCGACTTGAAACACACTACAACTAGAAGACTTTGTTGTTTATTGATATCACTTCTAACTATATTACATCTGTGAACTTCGATACCTCTAAATTTGATTCAAATAAAGGTAAATTTAATAACGAAAATATAAAAGTAGATTTGTCTACTATGGTAGATTCTGTAGTAGTTATTCGCGTATTAGAATCTGATTCGATAAATCGTGGTCTGCCTTCGTTCATTAACTCCTAAGTTAGCAGTATTATTAAAGTTTATTTCTTAATCTATCGTTCTCGTGGCTTATGCGAAGTATAAACTATGAGTGTAAAGAATTAAATGTTATTCTTGTTGATAAACTGACGAATTGCATACAATTTATTATTCTTAAAAAAAATGCGGAGAATTATTCTCTCGTCAATTCATTTTTTTTTTATACTTAAACTAAGTTTATAATCTATTATTTACTAATTATCATGCCTTGCTTTTCTCTTTTTGTTTCTTTTTAAAGTAGATGAAAATTATCTATACAAGGATTATTTACTTTCAAAGTTATAGTCAAACAAGGATTTGTCAAGTCTTGATCGTAGGCAAACATTTGAGTCCTGTCTCCTTGCGGAGACTGAAGCACCATGTCAATATCAAGAATTTTTTCTTAATATTTTTGACAAAATCATGCGACATTTGAAGGAAATGCTGGTTTATCTCTCCTAAAAAGATCACTTAGTTTGTCCGTACCTTAGTTATTTTCCAGAGCTGTCGACTCAAAGATATAGAACGACATGAATCTTCATCTCTGTAAAGGTTATAGTGTTGAAACTTTTACCATAGGTTTGTCTACATTTGTACAGTGCACTGTAAAATTTTCAGGTCGAATGGTTTAACTTAGCTCATAATACAATAGGAAAAAATCTTTGACGTTGATCTGATACATCAGTTTCAAGAAAGAGACAAGTCTCCAGATTTTGCCTAAGATCAAGACTTACCAAGTCCTTCGTTTAATACAGCTTTGAAAGTAGATAACCTTTGTTTAAATAGTTTTTCTTTGGAATAGGGACTTTTGTCTACTACTGTATATATAATTAATTAGCTTATCAACGAAAAGAAAACGTAGTTGTTTATAAATCGTTGAAATTTCATTCTATAGATTAAACATTTCTTGATCATTAAGAGACATTATTTCTCATCGGCGTGATTATCACAAGCACCCAAGCAGAAATAAGTTAGTTTTTTTCCATATGCCATGTATTATGTTTCTTTCCAGTGGTAATTTTAGCTTCTCTTATTTGTTTTTCGTTGTTCGATTTATCCGAAATGATATTATCTTTCTTTAATTTCTGCTAAAAGATACATTAATCGTAAAGAATTATCTATGACTTCGTATTCATAATAATCTGTATATCAATTCTTCCATCATTTTCTTTTGAGTATTCATCATAGCAATAAGTCTTCCATTTTTTGTTCATATTAAGCATATTATCATCATGGATTCCAGCACATATTCACATAAAAAAGTACATTATTATTACAGTTATGCTAAATATTATTTATTATTTCATTATAATAGCATATGTGTAATAAATGTTTAGAATATAGAGAGATTCAATTTTATGCTTGAGTGAAAATCTGCTCAGAATATACGTTTTATTTCAAATATATTGCATTTATTTTAAGAAAAAAAAAAATGGCTGAAAAAGAATATGACGAAAAGAATCATCCGATAAATATGCATCAAATAATACCTTTATTACCTCCAACATATAACGATACAATTGGACTTGATGGTTTAAGAATGATTGATTCATTAACTATTAAACAAAATGTTTCGTTGATGGAAGGTAAATAATTTTTAAAAAAATTATATAAAATTTAGATTTATTATTGAAGTTATATGTGGTATTGCATCAGAAGCAAAATTCGATATTTTTAATAATAGAAATGAACGAATATTACAAGCTTTAGAAAGTATATCAATTTAATTTAAATATTAATTTTAAAAATATTTATTTATATTTAAAAAGCTTCGTCATTTTGTGCACGTTTTTGTTGTGCAACTAGACGGCATTTTAAACTTCGTATTATTAATAATCTTAATCAAGTAAATCTGAATTATTCTCTTAGTTTCTATATCAAAAAAAAATATTTTTTCAACTAATCAGGATATTATTCTTATTAAACGACCATTTAAATGTTGTTCAGGATATTGTTGGTGTGCAGATGCAGAATGTTGTAGTCAAGAAATAACCGTTGAATCACCATCAGGAACTTTAATTGGTACTGTTTCACAAATGTAAAATTCTTTTAATATATAATAATAATAAAGATTTATTTAAATTATTATTTTTATTTAGAGGAAGTTGCTGTCGATATACCTATGAAATTAAGGATGCAAATGATGCAGTTGTATTTACATTAATTGGTCCTGTACTTATTTGCGATGGACCATATACTTGCTGTTGTGAAAATAAGTTCACAGTAAGAAATCATTTCATTTATATATGAAAAATGTTCAATACTCATTTCACCAGTAGACAGCGAGTATCTCATATAAAAAAGGATTGTATCTGAAGAATAATTTAATACTTTTATCTCAAGATACAGTTTTTATTACAGATGGAAAGCTCCAAAAATGTTGCTTTATTTGCAATAATATCACTTGTAATTCGAGGTGGGAGCACATGGAGTGTATTGTTAGGTTATGTGTAGCACTGTTTCAAGGTTTATCATACATTGAACTTACGTGCAAAAATGCGTAAGAATTATTTTTTGCATTAAATTATAAAAAATCTTATCTATTTCTTCAATAAATATATTTTCGCTTATTATATCTATTCATAGTTAATTGGTAATGATGGTGTAACAGAAGTTGGAGCTATTTATAAAGTGTATCGTGGTTTTTTAAGTGAAGCATTTTCTAGTGCTGATGCTTTTTCACTTGAAAGTGAGTATAATCATAGAATTCGAAATATTTATATGTTATAAATATAATATTTATCATTATAGTTCCAATGGATCTTGATGTAAAAATAAAAGCTCTTACACTTGCTGCTGTCTTTCTTATTGTAAGTTTTATTTTTAAAATAGATGCATTCTTATTAGTATTTTCTTTATATTTGTAGGATTTTATGCTTTTTTCAACTGTTCCAAACAACAATTAATCGATTAATAATATACTAATCTTATAGAACACTTCTATAATTTTTCAAATATTTATCTTATATTTGTTCATTTATTTATTCATATTATCAAGAAATAATTTGATTAATATTAAAATACAATCCTATTTTACCAATAATCTCAATAGAGTTTATTTTTCTAAATATAGAAGCATATATCTCATTTTTGTTATCTTATAAAGAATTATATTAAATAATTATTATTTTCGAAAAGGATATTTCTTTTTTTTAATACGTATTGATTAGATATAATACAGAATTTTTTCTTTTGCTGTTATTACAATGCTCGGTATTTGTCTTGCCAATTCTGTTCTGTCGATACTCTATTATGTTTGATTCCTTCTTTGTTTTCGGTTCTAGTCAAAAGCAAATGAGTTGTGACAAAACATAAACATCTTCATGATGAGTATGATTTGTACGTCAATTCTTCTGTTATTTTTGATATAAATCAATATTCTTGTCGTCAATTTTTATTACATTTTCAATGTTCATCGTATATACTTTATGAGAGAAAGAATAAATCGAAACACAATATTTGATATTTTATTCATGATTGACAGCTTTATACTTTCAGTTTTTTTGGTCGAGTGGAGTTCTTGAGGATTATGTAGAAATGTGTCAGATTGAGTTAATATTAAAAATAAATATATGTTACACAAATATTTTCTCGAATACGCCTTTAACTGACTGAATACAAACTATTTATTGCATTCAATATAAATTTAAAAAATGGTGAACTTTATTTCGAAAGGATCATGCATTGCAAAAGAAAACGAAAAAGAATAAAATTTCAAATGATGTTAGATTAAATGCTTCATTCATTGAGATTTTCTTTTGTTACAATAATAGAAATCACTGAAAAAATGATTACCTCCAACATATAGTGATATAGTTGGACTTGACTGTTTCAGAATGATTGATTCATTATATGTTAAACAAAATTATTTGAAAAAGATGAAAGTTTTTGTTTAACTTGTATTTGGTTTTCAAGATATGCTTGATATTGTGGCACAAGAAAAGAAGGGAGAGGGGGTGATACAAGTAGAAATTGATCCACTATGTAATTTCACTAGATTGAAAAATGATGTGTCCGAAAGTACCACGACAAATTTTCGAAATGAGCCGATTTTTCGTTTTATGAGCTTCCATCCTTTGACATTTTTAATGATCAAAAAGAACAATTGTTTCAAGCATCAGAAAGTATGTAGATTTTATTTTGACACTAGTTACTAAATAATTTGTTTTGATTTGAAAAGCATAAGATTTTCAAGTAGACGAGGTTTTACACTTAATATTGCTGACAACAATAAACAAGTAAATCTCAAGCAATGAAATGATTTATGTTTTGTCGACTATTAGGATATTATACTTCTTAAACGTCTACTTAAATGTTGTTCAGGATTTTGTTGGTGTGCTATTCACAATATTGTAGTCAAGAAATGATAGCAGAATCACTACCTGGATCTTTACTGGGTACTATCTCACAGCAATACATGTATATATATAAAATAAATGAAATTATAGTTCGTTTAAAACGTTTGTGCGCGTGACTATCTTTTTTAATAGCTTTCGCTAGGAAAAAGATAGAGACTTGCAGTTTTTTTCTGTTCGATAATCAAGTTGAAGAGGCATCTTTTCATTAGCAAAGTCGATTTCTTATGGAGGTTTTGAAAAACTAAGTTGGATTTCTCAAAAGTTGCATAGAAACCTATTACCTTTTTTGCGTATTTAGAATCTCTATTAAAAACTGAGTGAACCTATATATGTTTCGAACATTGTTGTGACATTTTCTTCGTCGAAAATCTCTGTCCCTAGGAACATGTCAATAAATAAAGTCAGTCAAAACGCCGCTTGTATCGTTCAGTCTTTCGTCATTTTGTGCTCTAGTAGTATTTTACAACTTCTAAAGTTGCTTTCCGCTGTCTAAATAACCTTTTGACCAATTTCATGTATTGGCATGACCCTAGAGGCAGAGGTTTTCGACGGAAAAAAATGTTGCAAAAAAGCCAGTAGGCTTCAATACAAGTTTTGAAAAATTTCACCTAATTTTTCAAAGATCTTGTAATAAATCGACTTCAAAATTACTCCTCAGAAAAGACTGCGTTCGTGAAAAGATGCCTCTTCGCCTTGGCTATCGAATGCCGAAAAACACAGGTCTCTCTTTTGTTTCTATGCAAAAGTTATTCAAAAATCAGTCGTACGCACGGACTTTTTAAAGGAACTATAAATCAAGTTTCGTTCTGAATAAATCAATTCTTTGAAAGATCTTTTATAAATATCAAAAAGAGATACTAAATAAACCATAAGAGTTGTGATATATAATATTTTCCAAATCTTCCAGTATAAATAGTCCCATATAATCTTTAAGAAACTTTTTCTCTATATAGTCTTCAAGAGAAAAGGATACGAAGATTTTTTTTATGCTTAAAGATCATACTTAAACCAATATAATAATAATAAAATAGAATATATATAATCTATTATCAAGTGACGTTTTTTAGAGAATACTTGTCTGAGAAATTGTTATCATGAACTTTTAATTATCAAATGTAGATTTAAATCACTATTTGGAGATTTACAAACTGTAGATATCTTAGATGAATAATATGTATATTAGTGGAGACTAGAATTCTGTTTTGTGGCAATTTCTATAAAAAAAAATCTCACTTTAATCTTTTCTCTCTTATGATAAAAACAGAACATTTTTTGTGAGTTAGAAAATTGAATAAAAATATTTTGTAAATTGATTTTGTTTCTATTAAAATTTCGTCAAAAAGTGCTGACTACTATTCATATAACCGTGATACATGGGAACTATAATTATGTTTATTAACTAACAATTGTTTTGCTTCTATTTGTCCTCAGATATAAATAAAATCAAATTGATTAGATGCAACAGATTTTTTTTTCAATCGTATTGTTCAGATATTGGTTAAAAAACGTGAAATTTAATTGAAAAAAAAAGACATTTGATTAACAATATATTTTTTTATTTTTTATACTAATAAAACAATATAATAGAAGACTAAAGATATTATTTCCATTCCAAATAGATGTTATCAACAATACGTTTAATTGTGTAATTGTTTAAAATATTTTTCGAATTAATTATTGTTTGGAATTTTTTAATTAATTCATTTCCATAAGTATTATTATCATCACCATCATCAAATGTAAAAATATGCAAACATAATGAACGAAGATGATCATTATGATCATGATTAATTTTGTTTAAAATAATATGTAAAAATTCTTCAATAATATCACTATGTACATATTTCACTTCAAAATATTCCATATAAGGACAAAATTTTAAAATCATATGAAAATCTTCAATATTGTACATATTCACAAGAAAAACTTTTTTTATTTTATTTGTGTATAATGTCAAATAATCAAATACGAATTCATCATCATCATCATTCATACATTCCGATTGACATGATGATAAAGAATCAATTTTTAGTGATTTAAGTTCTCGTAATAAATTTGTTATATGATGTAATATACCAATAAAGACTCTAGGTTCTGTAATTTCGCAATGATGAATTTGTACAAAAGTTAAAATCCACTTAATATCCATAACTAGATCTTCATTTCTAGAAATACATGTTATAGTTAATCGACTAGATTTATCAAGTTGAGTATAAGAATCATCTATTTTATGTTGTGTTTCATATTGATACCATTGTTTTCTATAAAAAAAAATAAAATAATAATAATTTATTATAAATCATTTTGAATATACTTATGTGGACGAATATAAAAAAAAATATTCTTATGATATAATTCAACTTCGAATAACCATTGTCGTTCAATCCAAAACAATGAAATAAAATCATTTCGTTTATCAAAATATTCCAGAGATCGATTTTCATAATCAGTAGATTCATAATATGTAAAATAAAATTTTTTTAATTTAGGAAATTTTTTTAAAATAAATTTTTCCCATCGATTACTATTAAGATAATTAATATCTTTAGATTGAGTTGTTAATGATAAAACTTTTACTTTTGGATATATATCATTTATTAATAATTCAAATTCATCAAACATCATTCGCAAACAATACAAATATAGATGTGTTAAATTTCTTAATGTTATTGGCATAATAATTATATTATTTGCAGGATTATGATCTGTATATTTCAAAGAAAGACGATTAAGGTGTGGTGTATAAGATATTATATTAGCAAGTTGTTTCATATTATAATGATGATCAATAACAAGATTTTCAATTGAACTGAATTGTTTATTAGTAGGAATAGGTAACATAAATGATTTATCAGAACATGTTATTGAACACTGATAATATTTCAATACTGGTAAAGAGAATATTTGTTTATATATATTAGCTAAATTTGTTACTTCATCATTAATCATAATAGTTAATGAAAAAAGACGAGGTAAACAATTTAATTTATTAAGAAGCGATAAAAATATATCTGATTCTATATTAAAAATAACTAATGATTCTAGACGTATTAATGATGAATCGAGAGTAAATGGTAAAGAAAATTGATCCATAAAAATTGGTATTGCCATATAAATTGAAAATATTTGATTTCTATTAAAATGAATTATTTCTTTGCAATCATTTATAAATTCGACATCGTTGTATGATTCTAGTTTTATTTTAAATAGAAGAAATGAAGAATTAAGAAGTTGTTGAAATCGATGATTAAGATTATGAAATGCTTTGTGTATTTGATGACTATCGAGATAATCAAATATTTCATAAAAGAATTCATTTGATAAATTTTCAATGGATGTTATTGGTATACTATAGAAATAATTCATAATAATAAGAGTTTTTTTCTTCAATAACTTACGTTTTTTGATCTAATTCATATTGTAATTTCTTCATTTCTTCTTTCAAAACATGATCGTAACTTAATTGTTGTTTGTGTTGATTCATATTGTTTGATCTGAGAAAAAAAAAGATAAGATGCTATTATTATTATTTTTAAACAAAATATAATAGTCGAAGTTATTATTGATTGATACAATCAATTAGATTCATCATTCAATTGTAAGTATAACTTAATGAATACATTCTTAGTCATAGAATAAAATAGAAGGTGAAATAGACATCGCTATGGTCAACATTAACGAACGAATAACAGAGAAAAGAATGCAAAAGTCATTTATAGCGTGGTCGAATAAATATAATTTTCTTTTCTTTCATAGATTTCACATAAATATTAGCTATTTCTATTTAAAAAAAACGTACGAGTTTATCTTAATAAAAAAAAAAAGAAAACAATATCTTCTAAATACTCGAAAGAGATATTAAGCATATATTTAATTATTAAATGTCGAAGTATTTGTTGACGATTAATCATTTGATTAACTTCCATTCGAGCGTGTAGATATAATGATTGAAAATATTATTTATAATCATGGTTCATTTTTCTTTTTATATCTTTGAGAAATAATTCATAATTAACCTCTTAAAATTCTTTTGCGTTCTGTCAGATTATTGACTAGTAGAATATGTTAGGGAGAGAGTGATTTTTCAATTATTCAAATCTATCGAACAGAATGAAAGAATTTGTCGATATCTATGAAGTTAATATCATTGTTAAAATCTACATTGACATATCTCATACAAAAACAAATCTAAAGAAAATAAATATCTTTGATTCTATTCATTTTTTAGAATAAAATATAGGAAAAAAATTTAATGAATTATATGCTGATAAACTATATGTTATTAAAGAATATCCAAAAGTAAAGGCAAAAATACTTTATTTTATCATAAAAAGCTTGAGGATATTTTCTTTTTTTATCGAATGATAGAGAGAATGAAGTTGTATATTTTAATGCGATTTAGTCATTCTTCAACTAATAACATCGATAAATCTTTTATTATTTGAATTATTTCTATAGATGATCAGCACAGAAACGTATAGAATAGAAAAATATCAATCCATATGCTAGGAAATAAGTTTGACATAAAATGTCCCACGAAATGGGTTTGTCCCACCGTACACATGCGGATTGGGACATGATGTTAATGCAACACAATATGAAAAAAGAACGATAGAGTGTATGAAAATCATGAAAGAACAGAACCGAATGACGGCATGATGAATCATTACTTTTTTTTTGTGTTCGTTCGTCAATATGAAAATGGGACTATTTCCTTTCTGTACATGACAGCAAAGGCGTAGTGGGAAGAAAATCTAGTCAATTCATTTCAATCATATACATATATATATATATATATACGAGTTAGTTGATCATAGATCAATTACAAAACAACGTCATATATCTAAACATTGCTTTAATCGTAAGTAAAGTTTTATGCTTTTAACCTACCACAAAAAAGTACTTAAGAGTAATGAAATTAATATGACAATAACGGTGTATTATTAAAACTGATGAATCATTTCATAGTTGATTAATTTGGATGATGATGAACGAAATCATAGATGAGAACAATGGAATGTAAGACAAATAAATGGAATACTATCTTTCATCATTCTGTTTCGAAGTATCGTCAGAGAGTTCAATTTTTTTGAAAAATGTTATAACTAAGTTTATTAGTTTTCACAATCTGTTTTTCGTTTATATTGAGTATCTACTACTATTATTCTTCTACGTTGTCTCAGTTTTAACAATCTGATTTTTTTTTCTTGAGACACTTTTTTATGAACTAAATTGATACTTCTACTCAGTACCTCAACTTGTGTCTGAATAGATTTTTTTATAATGAACTACTATTACTAAACTTGTACAAAGTAGTTTGTCAGAGAAACATGTTTTCAGAATTGCGATTTAAGATTTATATTATAAAAATCATTAGATATAAAATTCATATACACAAAGATTATCTTTAATATAAAATCCTTAAAGTTCTACATCTCGTGAATCCAAAAAGTAAAGTGGATAGAGTCCAATGACAACCATTGTGATCAGTACATGCAAGTAGAAGACACAGTTTGATGTGAGTTCAGAAACTCCTTTTTTTGTTACTTGTCTTGTCTGATGTCTTGAATGTCACACATTTCCTTGACTTTGCTTCATAGATCCTTGTTGTATGATAAAATAGAAATGTATTTTTTTCAAAAAATTCATATTGAAAAAGAAATTTGATTATCAAGTGGAAGAATTAATAGAAAACTTCATTTACTTCTCTATAAATCTGAAAATGTTGGCATTATTTATTCTTTCTTTCCAACTATAGATTCGATTTCGAATAGAGGTTTTCGTTTACTGGTATATTATGCGTTCAAGCTTACCATTTATTTTTGCAATGATGAATAAAGAAACTAGCAAGATGAATAGTCAGAGAATAGTAGTTAGATCGCATCTTGTTTTTAATGTTACTAAATAAGTTTTATTTTTAGAAGTGTTGTATAAATATTGTCTAAACAATAATCAAAATAAAAAAATGATCAAATTTCTTTTATATTGGATGTTATTTGCTTCTTTGACCATCAACTGTTTATCTATTCCTCGTACAAAACGTGCTATCAATTGGAATGGAAATAATTGGGCTATGTCTTGTGATTTCTATCAAAACGATCTTTCTAATGTTCGAATTGCACCAGAACTTTGTGGTGGAAAATGCGCTGCAACTGCAGGTTGTACTCATTTTACTTGGACACAATGGAATGGTGGTACTTGTTGGATGAAACAAGGTCCTGTTTCGAAATCTAATGCTTTCTCAACTAATGATCCAACTATGGTTTGTGGTGTACTAGATGACAACTCGAGCGGAGGCCAAGTATTCAGGTAAAACATTATAGTCTTTTAGCCAACAAATCTCATGATGTTTTCTTTGAGAAATATGATATTCGGCATTTTCGTAAAAAGAATGCCTAAGACATTTAGTTTAAAAAGAATCCAAACAGCGTGTACACTTCTGTCTTTTTTCAATAAGATTATTATTAATGAATTTCACAAAGACAGTTATAACATTGATTATTTCTTTAATTATAGTGGAAGCAAAAGAGGTATTGCTTGGCCAATGGAAAACAAACAAGATTCACCGAATATATTTTCTGGTGGAAAAATCTCCTGGATGTATAATTGGTCACCTTACAAGATTAATATAGCTGATATAGAATTCGTTCCAATGCTATGGAGCACAAATCGAGGACATGATGGAAATCAATTTTTGAGTCAAGCAAATGGTGCTAAAGTTGTACTTGGCTTCAACGAACCTGAACGTGGTGAACAAGCAAATATGAGTCCTGGCGATGCAGCACGTGCTTGGAAACAATATATTGAACCTCTCAGATCTCAAGGTGTTCGACTTGGTTCACCAGCAATTGCTTCAACAGATCAAGGATTAAATTGGATGAAACAATTTCTTAATGAATTGAATACAGTTGGCGGACGAATTGACTTTCTTGCTTTACATTGGTATGGCCGAGGAGCGGATAATTTCATTAATTGGATTACAAATGTTCGTCAACAATTAGGAAATAAATATCCTGTTTGGGTTACAGAATTTGCTTGTACATCATGGAATCCAAATCAACCAGTTTCACAACAAGAAGTTACCGAATTTATGAGACAAAGTATTGCTAAACTTGATTCGTTAAGTTGGGTTGAACGATATGCATGGTTTGGTGCACAACGTCAATTGGATGCTGCACTTGGCTCAGCCAATTGCTTAATTGCACCAGATGGAAGACTATCCGATTTAGGTCAAAAATATGTTTATGGATTTTAAAATCCTATCTCAATCAAAAATATTATAAGAAAATGAAAAAAAAAATTTTTCTAATATTTATAAAATAAATATTTCTACTCTTCTATCGATATGTAATTCACTTGCTATATCTTGTTCAAAATTCAAATAAAAAATAAATACCTTATTATACAAAATTATATTGAGAATTACGTTAGTACTTTATAAAATTAATAAGTTCGTTTTTTAAAGTTGTTTAATAGAATTTAAAAGAAAATTTCAACAGATTCATCAAAGTACTCTCTCGAATTATAATTAGAAAAATATCAATCATAGAAAAAACAATAAATCATATCTAATTTTCATAGTCCGTAAAGATTAATTATAAGTATCACATTGAATGAATTTCAAAGGCTTTGAGATGGTGCATTTGCAAAGTAACTTTTTTTTTTCATTTTTATAATACGGAGAAGAGAGGAAATTTCTATCGAATTTTGAAAAAGAGTAACTATCATGTATTAAAAGTGATCCTTTTCTTTTGCAAGCATCATCTATTGTTACTACATCAACCTTATTCGTTTCAATAAGAATGTAATTGAATTAATTAGCTGTAAGAAAATATAAAATAATAAAAGATGTCGCTCAGAACTTTTAGATTTTCCAAAACTTTTTAAACTGATATTAACATAATTTATATGATTTATTTTTTATCTTGTTGCTATAAAATAGTGTACTGAGGAGCATTTATTCCAATATCATTTACAATATTGACAATAGGTCTACCAATAACAACAATTGGAAAAAACTGATATAGATATGAATCATTATTGTATAAGTGAATATTAAAATAAATATTCTTTTTTTCCTTTTTACATAATAAATTTTGAATAAAGTGAAACGAAAATAAATTATTTAGATAATGGATCAAATATTGGAAATAAATAATAAAAGTAAAAAAGTAATATATGCATTTCGTTTTACTACTTCTAATAAATGTATTCATGTGAATAAAAAACAACTTGATTCTATTCCTTATTTATCTGCTATTGTTGCACATGAACATGATTTTTTATCTACTCGAAATGAAAATGGTGAATATTTATTAAATTCTCCTATTCATTATACATGGTTTATGGCAATTCTTCATTCGATTATCTTAAAACAAGCATATATAATATTTACTGAACTACCAGAAAATGAAGATATATTAGGTACACTTCAACTATTTGATTATCTTGGTGTTAAATCATTTGATCTTCCTTTTTTGAAAGGACAGTATTTACTTCTATCAGATCCATCTGATAATAGTGATATCGGAAAAGGTTATGTTAAATATCACAAAGCCAATTTAATGGAAACAAGGAATACAGCTGCGGAATTCATTATAGCTATAAGTAAAAATGCATATGATTTACTTGATACCAATATAGTGGATAGTATTGTCTCTCTGATCTTAATTATTCTTTCCAATGCTGATGTTTTTAGTTCACGATTTCGTCATCATACACTAACAATAGTGAAAGAATGTTGTTTTACATTTTTCTCTAAAAAACAACAATATCAATTACTAACTGCTCATCAAAGTACTTAAAAACATAGAAAGTTAAACTCTTTAATGTATTTATATGACGACAACAATTCTCTTCCGAATCAATTCTCGAATGCATTTACTTGGAAAGGTCTTCGTATACTGACAGAAAATAATGACATTAGCACTTCATTTGCTTCCTCTAAAACCATGGTCTATAGTTTCAATGATGAGTTTGAATGGCTGCTCATTCGGCTAAGAGATAAATTCGAACGAATATACGAAGTTGAATTAGAGCAAAAAAAAGAAGAAGCCCGATCAGGATATTTCAATACATTTCCAAAACCACAAAATATTGATAAATTCAAACATCGATCTGGTTCAAAAGCTCAAAAATATCGATAAGTACTTATCAAAAAAAGCTTATTAGCCTGCCCTCTTTCGGATGAAAATGTGGAACTGATATATCTTAATACAAAGTATGTTAAGTGAATAATATCTAATGAATGGTAGTTGCTATCGGAACAACTGATTTTCAAAGAAATGATTTTTCCTATTTATATTTGAAATTCGAATAAAAATTTTCTAATTGTTTTTATTTGCTTATTCATATTCGCTCATTATTTACTTTGTTTTTCTTAATTTACGGTTATTTTATTTTATACTTAGGATTATCCAAAAGTTGTGGCGGAGGCACTTTTTTTCTTATAGAAAGCTTGAAAAAATTTTCTTTTTTACCAAACAACAGTGTCTTTTGCTCCATCTTTTCATGTTATTTGATCGCTATTTAACTAATGTTATGATAATAAAATTCTCATAAGAACTATTTTGTTGAAAACTTGCTGGTAGCAGTATATCATCACGGTAGGACACTTTTGTATTTCACTTCGTAATTACTTATTAAGTTGCATTGTAAAAACCAAATATATCAGAAGGTACAGCGAGAAAAGCTCTACAATTTATAAAGGATCAGTTATTTTATAAATGCACTTTTTTGTTTTGAAAATGAGCGAAACTCTGAGCGGCTAGACTTGAAGGTTGCGAAAATGAGATGTTTTTTCGGTAAAAAACGAATTCGTTCCTTCCTATCTCATCTTTTTATTACTTCATATATTTCTTTACAAAAACAAAATACACCACACAATGCAGCGTGTAAAGCTCTGCAAGTTACAAAGAACAATCATGGGAAGATTAGATAAGAGAGAACGAATTCGTCTTTTACAAGAAAAACCATCTCTTTTTCGAAACGTTCAGATCTGGCCGTTCAGAGTTTCGCCCATTTTCAAAACAAAGAAGTGCATTTATAAAATATCTAGCCCTGTATGAATTGTAGAGCTTTTCACACTGCGTCTTCTGGTATACTCGGTTTGTTAATACATCATATTAGCTGATAGTAAAACGAGATGTAAGTTGTTCCATTTTTTTCGTCCCATCAATAATGATCTATTGTGTTACCAGCAGATTTTCATCAAAAACAGTTTTTATGGGAATTAGATTATTATAACATTAGTTAAATAGCGATCAAATAGCATGGAAAAATAGAGTAAAAGACGCTCTATCTTTTGGTAAAAAAAGAAAATTTTTTCATGCTTTCTATAAGAAAAAAGGTACCTTCGCCACTACTTTTGAAAAACCCTATGTATATATTAGATGAAAGGTCAAACTTCATAGATTGAACATGAATATAGAACTTCAGTTTCTAATTTGCTCTTCCATGTTTATAAAATATTTTGCCAGTAATATCAAAATAAAGATAAATTACCAGAAGCGCACTTATCTTTTTTCTCGTGTGATTTTCCTCTCCTTCAAAGAAAAAAAAAATTAAATAAACCATATTTTCAGACGGAATAAAGTGTGCTTTACACGATGATACAACTAGTTTTGAAAATAATCAGATTCTACTTTAATCACTCTGGTTGAACGTTACGCAGACAAGCCATAAAATTTCAAATGGATATAAATATGAACTGCAGTTATAACTATCAGTTACAGTTGTAATTTGCGAGCATAGTTGTAATCGTGAACTTTATTCAGGTTAGCTTCCTTATATCCACTCTCTCTCTCGAAAAAAGAACATTATCTTTTTCTATGTCATTTTCCACCACCTAAAACACTATTTTCAACAAACAAAATATACCACAAGATGCAGCGTTTAAGAACTGCAATTTACATAAGATCATTTATTTGATAGTTGCATCTTTTGTTTTCAAAATGGTCAAAATGTTGAGCGATCAAATGTCGACGCTGCGAAAAGATTATTTTTTCTTATCTCATCTTTTTATCGGCGAATATGTCTTCATAAAAAAAACAAAATATACTACAGGGTACATTATGAAAAGCTCTACAATCTACAAGATGCAGTGTGTAAAACTCTACAATTTACAAACAACAGTCTATTTAAATTAGAAAAAGAACTTTGTCATTCATGTCGAAAAAAGAATATTTTTCGTAGCATCAAAAATTGTTTACACAAGATTTTGCTTTTTTTTAGAACAAAAGATACACAATTAAAATAACCTTTATTTTGTAGACTGTAGAGCTTTTCATGATACATTTTGTAGTATATTTTGTTTTTTAAATACAACATATTAAGCTAATGAAAACTGAAATACAAAGTGTGCCCATTCAGACTGATATATCCTCTGTTTTTCTGGTAATAGAAAAGTCTGTTTTTTGTATTTCTCTAAACGATGATATCTAAGAACAATACTTCAAAAATTTGTTCGTATAGAAAAACAACTTAGTGTATATGCCTGTCAGTTAAATCAAATCGTAAAAATAAACGAAAAATTAATTGGACATCACTTTATGAACATTCTGTATGTGAATAACGTGACAATCTAAGTTAAATTAGTAAATTTTGTGTCTAATAAAAATGTGTATAAAGATAAATTTATATTCATCGAATACGCATTGCAGAGAATCCAGAAAACTTGTGTAGTTATAATATGACTGTAACGTCAAACTAAATCAATCAATTTGTGTTAAATGAATATAAAATGACGAAAGTAAAAGTCAACGATAAAAAAACATGATTTATTTCGATAACGTTCTTGCAAGATGATTCATATCATACAAATTTCTTCTCTTTCTGTGATCATTTCAAATAAATATTTTTCTTTCTTGCGTGTTCTGCACATCCATGTTGGAAAAAAATGGCGTGTTATACAAAGTATACGTATAGTCTTTATTCAAACTTATTCATCAATAAGCTATTTATTATAACAGATTTGATGAATTATCTGATCTTTCCATGAAACAAATCAAAAGACGACGAAATAATATTATTCATGATAATAAAAGGAAAAAGACTGACGGTAAAAATGATATCCGGATTTTTTTTTTAATGAACATATTTTTTATTGTTTTTTAGTAACAGCAAACGAAACAAAATGGTTTGTTTATTACATAAATATTTCTTTGTTTTATTAAATCTTTTTTTCTCTTCTTTTTTAGTTCATTAAAAGAAAATATAACTACTATTGAAAATCTTTCAAATGAACTTATTTATGAAATATTTGAATTTCTTAATTATCATCATGCATTTCAAGCTTTTTATGATCTCAATCAACGATTTCAAAATCTTTTTTGTAATTCAAATCTTCCAATTAAAATCAATATTTCATCTATATCAAAATCTAAATTACAACATTATATAACACATATTATAAAACCATATGCTTATCGAATTGAATTATTTCGATTATCAAATCCATGTATTGATCCATATTTATTACTACTGCCAATATTGAAAAATTTAACTCAACTTACAACACTTATTTTAAATAATATTGAATCAAATTCTATTGAACAAATTGTAAATCATTTATCATCTTTACCTGTTTTATCTTCATTGACTATCATATCAATTGATACTATTAAAAATCATAAGGATATTTATTATAAAATATTTCGTTTATCTACATTAAAATACTGTCAATTATTCATTGAATTATTACAATGTCCAAAATCATTACCTATTGCTACAAATGAATTTAGTACGATCGAACATCTGATTATTAATCATGAAATTTCAATTGATGAACTTCCTATTTTATTGTCTTATGTTCCACAACTACGTCGTTTATCGATTGGTAATCTAAAGGAATCTAAACTCAATCGAATCGAAAAAAGTTCGATAAGCTTAAATTATTTAACAAATGTTTCTCTTAACTCTAAATTACATAGTGTCAATTTTGATGATTTTGAAATCTTAGTAACAAATTATTTTAGTCAAATTCAAGTTTTAACTATTACAATACAATATGTTGGTCTTTATGGTAATAATGCACAATATTTAAATGCTGATCGATGGGAACAATTAATTTCAACTCATATGTTAAATCTACGTATCTTTGATTTTCAACTTTCATATCGTGGATTGCGTTCTTACTCTGATTTTCAAGTATTTGAAACTCTTATCAATAAATTTAATTCAACATTTTGGATACAACATCAATGGTTTTTTGATCATCATTATCATAAGATAACATGGTCGAATGCTGCTGTCTTCTATTCAAGAAATCCATATAAGTAAAAACAAAAAAAAAATTTTTTTTTAAAGTATATTTATCATCTATTGATTTTCAGAAGAAAAAATTATGTATTACATGATGAACTAATCGAAAATATCTGGTCATCTCGTTTTGATATTAATGAAGATCCAATTCATCATATTTGTATTCATAGTACAGATATGATAAAAAAATCTATGGATAATTTTCCAGATATTACTAAACTTACATTCTGTGAAACATTTGAAGTAACTCGTGATTCAATTGTCATTGATTTGAACCGTTGTCTTCCATTGAAACAATTGACTAAATTAACTATTGAATGTCATCGTTTTTCTTTTGAACAATTAATTGAACTTTTACAATTTACACCTAATGTTCATGTATTGAAACTTGAATCTATATTACTTTATCGAACTGATTCTATTTCAATTCAACAAAATGAATTATCAAAATTGGTATCTAATATGAATACTATAACAAAGGTAATAATAAGTAAAGAAATCACATTAGAAAAAATTCAATTACTAACTACTATTTTTCCTCGAATGGAATATCTTACTATTAATTTATTTAAAGAAGATTTACAACCAATAGCTCGATTTTTATTATCAAAATCTAACAATAATACTCGTTATTTATCTTCATTGTGTATTTCAAAACAACGTCATGATATGATGACAACATTGCAAACTGTGATTAAATCAAAAAAACTTCTTCATAATTATATTCTTAAAGTTATTAATAGAAAATTGTATTTATGGTGGTAGAATTGATTTTTTTTAAACAGATATTTTGATTTGAAATATAGTTTTTTTTTTTGAATAAATATGAAAATTAATTGTTAATATACGCTTCTAAGTTGACTACTCGAAAAATGAAGATATTTATGATAGAACTAAAAATCTATTTATTATATCGAATAACATTCATGAATGATAAAATAAATGTTATAATGTAAAAATAAAGAATTTTGTTATTAGTACATGTTTAGCTCAATAACAAGTTCGATATATGACACGTTTTAATCTGAACTTACTCTTTAATATAACTTGATATATAGGACACTGCGAACTGAGCAAGTTCTATGCAAAACTCAAAAAAAAAATTCAGCAAGATATTATTCAATGTTGAATCCCACAGCATATTTTCTTTTGACGAGAGACATTACGAAAAAAAAAGTCGAAGTTTAATTAAAAATAAAAATCTTAATAGATGTTTTAATCATTTCGATCGATGTCCTAAAAATAACAAAGCAGAAAAAATAAACTGATTTATACTAAATAAAGTAATGTAAAATACCATTAGGTTTAAAATGTCGAGTAAATGATGATGTCAATGGATAATGATGATGATCTTGTTTAGAACGAGAGATTGATGAATAATAATAACGATTAGTTGATAAATCAATATTATTTCTATATCGATCATTATAACTAAAATAAAACATTTTAATTCAATCTTCATATATTCATGCTTAATTTAACTTTAATTTATTTGATTTTTGATGATTTTTTTTAAAATAAAACGATTGTTCATTTTTTCTCTTTCGTTTATTATTTTTTCTTAATGTTTCTTCTATAATTTGACTTTCATAACGATAATACATAACAAGATCATAAGCATCACGAAAAGCTAATTCAGCATATTCAACATCATCAAATACTATGAATAATTCATATTCATATGAAAATTTTTATATCAAATTTCATACCATCAGCTACTTCAGGTAAATCAAATTTAGCTAAAAGAAAAATTAGTATTTTCTTTATGTTTCATATATATATATATATATGTATAATATTAACCTTTCATATAATTAATATATGAATCAGGAGTAAATTTGCTTTGTTCGATTTGTTGTTTATATCTTCGTCGTTGATATTCTTTATCATCAGAAATAACAACCACAGCTCGTCGATAGAATCCATCAAATAAAGACATTTTCCGACGACGAGAATTTCCATTTACATTTGTCTAAATTTTATATACAAAAATCAAAAAACTCCGATACAAATAAAAATGAAACCTGATCAATAATAAAATTTCGTTTTTGACATACAGCTAAATCAAATATTATTTTAAGACATTGTGTTGCTCGATCAATCATTTCATCATTAATATGACAATTTTCAATCTATACAGACAAAATAAACTTTCTTTTTTTTTTTTTAAATGTCAATCATTTAATCTTTACATTCATTTGATTAATAATATTATTTGTACTAAGTATAACATATTTTTTTTCTGTATTAATTGCACAATGTCGTTCGACCCAAAATGATTTTCCAGCTCCTGGTAAACCTACCATCATAATTACCTATATATATTTATATAATAAAATAATTAAAAAGAAAATAATTATCTACTACTTCGCATTCTTGTTTACTTGATGGTTTTAATGTACCGTGAATTCGATCGTCTTTATGATAATCATTTAAAAAATGAAAACCTGGTCGAAGAGAAAATTTCTAAAGAAAGAAAAAAAAGGTATTTTTTTCTTTTACATTGATAAAATAAATGAAAATGAATTTTTCAACTGTATTTAATTGACCAAAATTAATTTGAAATGATATATTTTTAATAAATATATGAGGAAAAAGTGGACGTGAATATAAATCTTCATAATTAATTCGATATGCTAATTTAAAATTTAAATCATTTTTTGAAAATGATAATAAAACATTGCCAGGTTCACTTTCAAAATCCTTTTGTTTTTTTTAAATAATTAAAAAAGAATATTTAAATGATGATTCAATTTCAAAGAAAATATTTACTGCATAACATGTTATTGTATCACCAATTGAATATCGTTCACCGTACCATTCAAATTGATTTTTTATCCAGAGTTTTCCTGTTTCTTCATATCCACAAGATAATAATTCATTACCTATGAATAATCAATATTTAAAAAAAATAAATCATTCATAGAAAGAATATACCAAGACGTAGTTTACTCTCATTGGTTGACCAACCAACTCGAATTCCGTAAGGAATTTCATTATGTAATAAATTTGAAGAATGTATATAACGAAGAATCTAGATGAGAATAAATTCATCGACATCTCTTTATTATTCAATTGAATACTTTTATTTGAAAAGCTACTCGTCCATGATTTATTCCATATGTTGCTCGAATTCCTGACCATAGCGAACATAAACCATTTTCAACCATTGATTCTCCACGAAGACCATCATGTTTAACAATCATTGTTAAATCACAATTATATGTATCTAATAACACATCATTATGGAATAGATGCCAATGATCATCTTCACAATTTATTTTCTTGTTGCCATATTCATTATCTAATGAAGATTGTCGACGTTCATTACTGAAAAAATTACGGTAATATTATTTAAGAAAAAAAACATGAAATGCTTACTTAAAAGACATTTTTATCATATTTATGCTGAGCGCCAATAATATTTTTATTTATTTATATATTAAAACCAGTTAAAAGATAGATTTAACAATTATTTTTTTATTCATTTGTTTATATTTGTACACAATGAAAAAGCATAATTTCATTACAATTCAAAAAAAAAATAACATTGAACAACAAAAATAGCTTTAGTTTTACCACTAATATATCTATCCGATGAATTATTTGTGCATATAATTCACAAATTCAATCCATCAATATTAACGAAGAATTCTATTGAGTCAAACGTGAAAGCTTAAGAAATGTGTGTAGACGCAATAGTATCGGTACCTGCACATGCATGGAATACGCATAAGATTTTTTCCAAAGATGGGATTCTCAAATCTATACTTTGTTTGATAAGGTGAGCTTCTTTACCAATTAGTCATCACAAGTTTTAAGCAAATATAGTGTGATTATAAAAGAGCGATCCCATATTTACAATAAATAAATAAATACACGTCGATGAAAAAAACTTCTTGTACTTCGCAGCATGTGCATCATAAAACAGTCAAATTTTGCATGTCAATGTAGAGCCCTTAGATCATTAATTCTGAGAAATACAATTTTTTTCCATTAGTATGCAAGATTCCGAAGAGCTCTGATCATCTTGCAGGTAGACACAACTTATATTTAAGCATTTCCTTGCGAGTCATACAGCTGTAGTCAAAAAAACTTGAACAATTTTTTTTCATATGTTCGAAGTAACGATAAGCGTAATTTTTTTAGGATGACTCTTCGATAGTTATACTGTATAGCCATCATAGAGAACTTCGGGTTTTCTAATCTTTGATGCAAATCTATACGATAATATTTTGCTAAAACAAAGCCATAAGAGCTGCCCGTGTAATACATCGTTGTTAGTCAAAACATCCAAACGAATGACTGAAATATGTACCTATAAAGGCAAAAAAAAGGTTTATGAATGAGATAATCTTTCAAATCAAAGTGTATTGTCTGTTATGTATCAAAATGGTCGTATGAAGAGAACCAAACTAGAGTCCATAATCCATATTTTACCCATTTTTTGAAGACTATCTGAGGATGCCATCTGGAGGCTTGTGCGGATTATCTAAGAATGGGATTTGGAGGTTTTGTTAAGATTATCTAACGAAGGAATACAACGAACTGATAAATTGCTTTTTAAATACTATTAATACCAATTTGTAGAGCTTGTTGAGTTATAAACTAATATAATAGTTATTTGGGTCAACAGCCGCATTTAAGAATAAATCTCTAATACATAGTTTTTAGTGTCTGTACTGGGTTAAAGATCACTAGGAATGTGGTACTAGTTGACCTTTGATTTTCGATTCTATAAGGGAAGGCTTAGGATTGATCGATCACTTTTTAAATTTTGATGATGCCAATTTATAAAGCTTGCTGAGTTATTAATCAATACAATAATCATTCGGACCAACACCAGGTTTCGTAGTAAATTTCTGATAATCAAAGGTCAACTAGCGCCACACTTCTAGTGAGCTTTAATCCGACACAGACATTGAAAATTATACATTAGAGATTTATTCTTAAATGTGGCTATTGACCCAAATGACTATTATATTAGTTAATAACTCAACAAGCTCTACAAATTGGCATTAATAGTATTTAAAAAGCAACTTATCAGTTCGTTGTATTCCTTCATTAGGACCACACTTAGTCTGACAAGTTGAACATAATATCATTCGATGCATAATTAAATTCTGCACCCAGCACAACCTTCTAGAGGTCGAGCACAAATCATTGAGTGAATGTTATGTAGAAACGCCGATCAGAATCCCTTAAAAACGCAATATTTCAGGTCAAACTTTTATTTTTTTAAGCAGTGATCAATCTTGAATTAAAGACTATTCGATCCAGAATCAAACTACCTACCCAGCACAATCTTTTAGAGATTCAGTGCCGGTCATTCAGTGTTTTTTAGGGATAAGTACTAGAATCGGTTGACAACTTTACTTATGTCATTTTTTCGTGTGTTTTTTTTCTTATCACATACAAAAAGAAGTATGACACATTTTCCCCGTTTCCTTTGTTCTGTTATGCTGTAATGCAAATAGAGAAAAAAAAATGGGGAAAATATGTTCTTACTTCCTTTTCGTGTGGGATTTTCTCTATCTCACACAAAACAGAATTATGACACATTTTTTCCCTTTTCTTTTCTCTATTTGCAATAACATTTTCTTTTTCTTCCTTGTAAAAGCAGCTTGTTGTCAAGAATAAAGGCTTCATTTTCACTCGCTTTCAATCACACGAAATTATTCACCTCATAAAAGCTAAATATGAAATTTCATAGGGAATACGTTACCTGTACTTATTCAAGAAGCTCGGCTTCTCCATTTACTACAGCTACCTAAAAATCAAAATAAAACTTAATGAGCACAGCAAGCTACAGTGGGATAAATCCACTAACAAAGGGTATCAGTTTCGGGTTCCATTCCTAAAAACCCAGAACTTATATCGAGTTTTGAATTCCTAGAAACAGAGCCTGAAACTGACACCCAAAACAAAACCTCTCGATCGAAATAGTCCTTTCCTGGGCTTTTCGTAAAATACTTATAGAAAATCGAGAATTCAATATTTTTTAAAGCGGCTTGCGCCAATATTCATACAAATCTTACCTCTACAACGTATCTTTAATTGAGCATAATCTGGCAATTTCGATTGGGCTAGTTTTCTGTGTTCATCGGCGTGGCTTATACGGACTCGCTCATAATTCTAAGGCATTTTTATATCGGGAGATGGAATTTCTCACGGGCTATCGCTTGATATTATTAAATTCCTGGGAACCTCGTTGGATAGTCTTTTATTTGCTCCATACAAAACCATAAAAAAATTTCCGAGGCAGCTCACATTAGTAAAGAAATGTAGCCTTGCACTGAAAAGAAGAACAAAAAAAACGCGAAAATCCTCGTATAGCCAGTCTAGTTTTGTGTCTGGGATTTCTTTACAATTGTAGAGTGAAATTTGCTCTTTCAAATGCGCGATGACTCGGAAAGATTGCGACGAGCTAAGATAGAGAAAATATCCAATACGGACCAAGTCAATTTAGTACGATAAAATTTTTTTCGAAAGACATGGTGGGCTCTCCTTCGTTGTTTGCTTCATAATTTTTCAAAGTTAAGCTAGAAGGACCTAGAAATTTGGATTTAGAGATTTTTGATGATATTCTTTCATTTCCGCTGAAAAAAAAATAGAGATCAAAATTTTTAAGAGTATGGTCCTATTCATCAATGTTCGATATTGTCATGGATCGTCTCTTAGAACCACCAAGTACCAATCTTAGATAGTCTGCAAAAACTTACGAGGCTTTGGCTAGCGCATTTGATTTTCTTCCGACGACCGATTTATTGTTATTACAAGAAAAGTAGATCAAAACAAATTTTTTGGTAAACTATGGACTCACAGTTTTGATTGATCTATTTTTTCTATATGAAATGAACCATATTTCTTTGGTTAGCGTGTTTGGTTCACTTCATACGATCCGTTAAGATGCAGTTTTGATGACTTTATTAAGTTTATCTGCTTGAGAGCCATGTAGTTTTTTGCTGTTAGATGAAAGTGATGAAAAGAGCGATATTATTCTAGAAAAGTTTCATCATCAAGGGTGTTTCTAATGCAAAAAATGACTGAAAACGTATCAATCATGTCATTAAACAATTCGTTAACATTAATACATCATAAATACTTCAACACTTATCTGATATTTTTGATGTGCACTTCATAGCAACCTTCGATCAGTTGAAAGCTATAACGTTGAGAAAATAAACTCAAAATAAGTTGGTGAACTTAATCGTTCTTCTGGATGAAGAAGTTGCAAATATTGAAATCTCTGTTGTAAATGATTTTACTATCTGTAAGGAAAAAATATCTTTACTTTCTATTTCTTCTAGAGATGAACAAATGAAATGTCAGATTATGCTGTTTTATAGTACTCTTCGTGATCGATCAACCATAATAAAAACAAATTCGAAGAGAACATCTATATAAGGTAATATCTGTAGGAAAAGATGTGCAAGTATTTTTGACTTTAGCTATATATCTTGCATGAACATGAAAGATCAGTACATGCAAATACCTGCAAACATCAGAGTCCTGCATGATCAAACATGTTCTATTGAAAAACTGCAAAATTTTGTAGTCATATGCATATATTGGGGGTATGCATTGAGATGCATGTATCGTTGACCCACATTTATACGCAATAAATTGGGAATATTCTAAATGCCTTCCAAAATCGCGCAGGTAAGCGGATATTTTAAAAAATTTTTTGCGAATACATGCGTTTTTGAAACTTTAATGTTCGACTAGGTTGACCGTTATTTCAGTATTACTGTCAATTTTGTATTAAAGGATCACAACTATTGATTGTCAAAACATTTATCGGTAAGATTACTATTTTCTCATTATGGATGAGGCACGAATTATCGCTTCACGATCCATCATCTATTGGTGCACAGTGAGACGACAGCGAACATAGGCGAATATATTTTTTTTAGCGTTTAAATATATGTGGAGATACATGTATATTCGATCTATCCATATATATAAAGAAGAATGTTTGTCTGTCTGTTCCCTAGACATTCAGTCCTTGTAAAAGCTACGATCATCAAACTTTCCACGATGCTTCTCTAAGTGTTAATGAAGGTCCACGTGGGATTGGCATGGTCATCGGGGTATGTCTGGGTGTGGGGGAAATTTCACCCATGTCATATGGCAATGAAATTTGCATGAATTTTTCAGAAATTTAGCGAATATGTTATGATTCTAAGATTAATCATTTTGTATCGATGACTCTTTGGTCTAAATGTGAAAATCGAAGGTTTCTAATAGGTTTTAAGAGAGAAACGTATACGAGCGTTTCCTTGATTCACAACTATGGTGTATCCATTTGTTTTCTATGACTTACAGAAACAACGTATTTGTTCTTTTTCTTGACTCACAACGATGATGTATCTATATTTATAAAGAAGAATGTTTGTCTATTCGCTATGCATTCAGTCTCTGTGATAGCTAGCGTCACAAAACTGTCTACACTACTTCCTTAGCTCCTGAGGAAAGTCGACGTGGAATTGGAATCACCAGATGAGGTGTGCAGAAGGGGCTGGGTGAAATTTCATCCTGATCAATACAGATCGAGATTCGGATGAAACTGTTCGCTATGTATTTAGTTATCGTGAGAGATAGCGTCACGGAACTATCCGTATCAGTTCCTTGAGTGCTACGGAAAATCGGCAAAGTGATTGGGGGTGAGAAAGGGAGGCGTACATGAAACTTCATCCAAATCGTAAGAGACCGTGATTTTACTCACTTTCTAATCAAATGGTGCAGTTCAATGCAAATTTGAGAGTGATCGTGTCCAAAGTGGATGCGAGGGAGGATGCCAGCTTAAGCCCGATGAGAAGAGTTCCACTGAAGATGTATGATGCACGGCGGAAAAAGCTCTTTAGTAGAGGTATCACGCACAGCGAGAAGAGTCCTATGGCGAATACCTAATGCATACCGGTAAAAGTCGTGTCCATGAGGTTTCAGATGTGATCCGAAAATTTCTGTTGCAGATAGCTCACCTACAGCGGGAAACAGTTCTGTAGGAGACGTGTTATGTACAGCAGAAAAAGTCGGGTGGAAGATGCAAAACTCTAACCATATTCTCTTTTCATCGAGTACCTCCTCTAGTTATGTTCTAAAAGAGCTATTCTCAAAGTTTTATAGAACTTTAGAAAAGAGTTTGGTAAAATTTTGGACCACAACTAGGCAAACATAAAGAAAGTTAAGCTACTCAGCAACATAACATAGCATTTCATAAGCGAATAATAGTGCAAAAACTTTGCTCACCTGTAGGTTTTTTGTTAAAAACTATCGAAAATCTATTGTTTCGCGTATTGTAAACGTGACAAAGAGATAATGTTTGATTGAGCTGCAATTTTTATTAGATACTCCTACATGTGTCCTAATGATGTTAGTCGTGTCCATTCATGAAGTTTTATCTAAAGATAAACTGAGTGCAAATCTAAGCTGGTTTCGGCTTTGCTCAATCTCTATTTTCTAAATTTTATCTTTTCATAACTATTTTATTATTTTTATTGCTACGCATTAACGGTGTTGCATTGTTCGTGCTAAAAATTCCTTCTTATATAATATAGATGTATTTAAAATGAGTACAATTCAAGATTCGGTTTACATTTACAGTACTGTCTATACGTCAACGACAAATGTATGTTGAATCTTAACATAAAGATTGTCTGTTATAATAAACATTTGCGAAAAGACAGAGTTTAGAAAATTGATTCTAAAATCAATTGAGCCTGAATGAGTTCGAGTTGCTCAGATTCAGTACATCTGTGCTTTTTTCTGAACTATTTTAAGAGCTATCCAAAAAAAATCAGTCTTTAGTCGAAAATTCGATTTACGCCTTAAGATTGTCCCTTTGAAAATCGATTTATGTTATAGTGCATAGAATGTCTCTGAAGTCTTCCATAAAGATTGAACCCATAAAAATAAATCTCGGATTTTTTTTACTTCTCTAAATACTTCGAGATAGCGGATCGAGAGTTTGTCCTGTTTGAAAGTGAAGTATTCCCCTCTTCATGTGAAGGAAAAGAATTACGTTATATATTTATGTTCATATTGGTGTTGACCTAAATGAAAAAGAATAATCATATTATTTAAAATAACTTACCGTTCATATTCATATTGAACAAACCTAAATAAAAAAATTAATTATATTATTTTACATAACCTGAGGAAAAAAGGCAATAATATACGTTTTCATGTCATTGAATTTTATCGGTTTCTCGTGTCGGATTCGATAGGGTGAATTTGAACTAGATTATAATGTTAAAATAATTAAATTTATTTCTCCTTTCTTTTTCTTTGACGTATATCATATGATTGTGGAACGGATGAAGGAAATCAATAACTAATTCTTCTACCAGTATCACCATCTTGCTATCATATGATATGTACTAGTTTTAACCAATTCTAACTTTCTTCATATTTTTGTTTTGAAGTTTAAATTTAATTAATTAATTTTATTTCTATTATCTTTTATCTCATCTTAATAAATAATTAAAAGAATATATTACCTGCTATCGTTACTTGACAACGAGTAATGGATTCGTTACCAATTTACGTGATAACGTAATTACACGGTAACTTTCGTCCTCTAGTTCTCGATAAAAGAACTGCTTATTTCTTCCGGTTCTTGAAACCAGAACTGGATAGAAGATTCGCAAGAGAATATCCATAAGTAGTGAATCATTGTTCAGTTGAGAGTATGTGCATCCTATAGTCGCTTATGAGCTATGAATACTCTGAAACACGTTCGAATCGATAACTTGTTGCTGGCAAAATATTGCATTTGTAAGGTAATTTTTAACAGAATACTGTAGTCTCTCTCAGAAACATGAGAAAAACTGATTTTCTCATTTCAGCTTGAAATCATACACATATATATGTCCTAACAAAAATGGTTTAATGTGAATGTTTCAGATCTTTTCGTTGTTTCTGTCGTCCAATATGGTTATGGCAATAGCCTGTCTGTTATATTGTTAACATATACGAGCAGATTCGATTTCGTATTTCGGGATAGATACAACAAAAAAATCTGAAATTTCCACAATGAACTACTCTCACTAATGCTTATCTGTATGTGAAGTTTCAATTGAAAATTAGTTTTTCTCATGTTCCTGAAAGGAGAACGCAGCATTCTGTGAAAAACTACCTTAAAAATGCAATATTTCGGCAGTAATAAGCTACAGATCCGAACTCTTTTCGATATACATAACACTTGAAAATTGAAATCAACTATTCAAATATTCAATTACTGAGTACTTAAAGTTCCAATGAGTAAAGTGTAAACTAGCGAAAAAAAAATTAAGCGAAAGAATTTTGAATATTTTGGGGAAAACATTGCAACAGCCAAGTATGTTTGCATGAATTGCAAAGAACAAAACAGCGAGATTTGAAACGTCGAAAGTTTCATTTTTAACCGAATACGCAATAATATTCAATCAGATTCAAGAAATGTGAGGGTGGGATGGCTGAGGGGGTGTGAGGGTGAGGTGAGGGTGCTATCCAACCAATTTAGATAGTGTTGAGTATTTATATAGCTATCTTAGAAGTTTTGAAGCATATAAAAGATCATATGAAGCACTGAACGGTTCGGTCAGGTTTGAGTTCTGGTTCTGGTTCGGGTTCCGGTCCGAGTTCGGATATTTTTGAACATTGTAAAAATTTTTCTAGGAGGACCATGGGTCTTTAGTTTTTGGATTACTGTCTTCATTGCTTGTAGGCCTTTCATAACCAGCCATGAAACCATTTCTTTTGGCTTACCATTATCTCTTCTGCAGAGTAACTCAAAAATGACTGAACTCAGTACCGAACTCGAACTCGAACTTTGAAATCGAACCCGAACGTTCGGATTCGATATATGCCTACAAGAGTATATTAGCGAAAGTACACTGAATTCTCGGCAATTAGTTAACTCAAAACAATCTCGCAGAAAGATTTTCTGCGATGTTGTTTTTGACTGCTATGCATCTTCGCTGAAATATACTGTCAATTTAGTGGTTTTCGCTATTGTTTTTCTTTCGCCGAAAAAAGCTTACGCTGAATGGACGCCATTTCAATTTCAACTAATCAAGCATTCATTGCTTGAATAGCTTTACTTTTCGAATATGCAAGTATAATAATTGAAAACTTGAATTCAAGTTTGAAGTTCTCAACTACTAGCTTAAGAACAAATCAATGTAGTTGGATTTTATAAATATATGTATCTTTCATAGAACTTATACTATCCAGAGACTGAAATGAATAAGAAGATATTAATTTGAATTCTATTTGATTCAATGCAATTTGACTTAGAATATGATCATAAAAACGATATTCTTCTTGTCGTATATTGTCTATTACATCTTAATATTCTTGTTTGATCAGAGCACGTTTCTGTCTATTTTTGTGTTAGCGACATTTTTTCATATTTGATCCCTCAGTACGCATCCAAAGATCATTAATTTTTTGAAACAGCAAGTTCATTATAAAGTACAACTTATAAAGTAATCACACTCATAACATTTGTTTATCGGAGAACTTCTGAAAATTGATACAGTTTATGCTTACACGATCAATACTTAACACATTGGGCACGATGGGGTCCACCGGTGGGCCCCACCATATTTTAACAAGAAAGTTCATAAAAGAACGCTTTTTCCTCTTTTATTCTTATGCGGGAGGTTATAAATAATGGACGATCTTGTTCCCCTTCGCTATTTCTAAAACCATTTATTACATAACATAATACTTCTCGTTAAAACCATCAAGACAAAACACATTCCACAATCAGGACAAAAAGTTTTTATGCCAGACGGGTGAGTCTATCTCGTCATCAGTCATTTCTTCGTCGGAACCTCTAAATTCAAGATGCATTCTATCAAAATTATCATCCAAACAGCTCACTTCACTTAGTGAGCTAACGCTTTCTTCTGTATCGGTTTCTTTAAACGACATGTGCAATATTCCACAATTTCGATCGGCTTTATATACAAAACGACAGAGAGACAAGAATAAGGGAGAAAAACCCTGAAATTTCCTCCTTTTTCTCGCACGTGCTATATATAATACGAAAAGGAACGAAAAATTAATTCAGGAAATTCCCAGTTGCTCGCAAAAAGTGATTCATTACGTGGTGATACAAAGAAGAGAACGATAAATAATCTGTAGAAGATAGTGAAGAGTACATTAAGTGCATTTATAGAAGTTAACTGCCCATGAAAATGAACATTTCGCAAAAATTTTCTAAAAAAACTGAATCGTGGCCAATGTGTTAATCTGTATGAGTAAAAAAACATGGTTGGAAGTAAATTAGTTAAAAAAGACGCATGTATCTTTGATATGTGCAGATTAATACTAGTAAGAATTAACATAGGAACTGGTTGTCAAAATAAATTATATATATACACTTATTTTTTGTGAAAAATTTAAACTAATGATAGCACCTTCCCAACTGTCGGACGCCGTTCGAGTTCATGTATTGTCTATGAGTTGGTCTTGGGCAGACTATGAAAATCCTGCAAGGATTCAGGTTCATGGCTTATTGGCCAAGATTTATAACTATTTTACTAAATTTTTGGTCTGTACAAAAGCATTCTTCAGAATATCAAACTCAAAGATTGGGATCTAAAATTTTACCCAAAAGTAAATCTAAGGATCCTCAAGATATCATGAAAAATATCAGCCCAAACAAACGATTCCTTATCAAAATATTGGATTTTCAAAAACTAATCGCTTTTCACAGACTTGTCCGAAAAATCGAGTTTACGTGAAAGTTCAATATTTCGACAAAGGATCGTTTATTTGAGCTGATATTCTCAGGATATTTTGAGGATCTTTAGATCTACTTTTGTGTAAAATTTCCAATCAAATTCGCTTAGCTTGATATTTTATTGAGTGCTTATGCATAGGTCAAAGACTCTGTAAAATGCTTATAACTCTTGGCCAATAAGCCACGGGCTCGGATCCTTGCATAATTTTCTTAGTCTCAGCAAAACCTACTCATAGCTAAAATATGAATTCAGACGGCGTCCGACCGTTAGCAAAGTAATCTTGTAAATAAAATATGTCTGAATTATATTAAACGTATATTTTATTTAATAACATGTCCGCGCCTAACATTATTGTGTTTAACAATGATAAAGCAAAGTTGCTCATAATCGATAAACCCCTATTCTTTTCTTTTGCATCTGTATAGCTTTATGTTCAATCATCAATTGTGTTAGGTTATTGTGTTAATGTAAATAGTACTTTTTTTTCTTGATTTTTATAACTCAAAGAATAAATCAAACATGGACACTTTTATTCGATTCAAATCAACTTGATAAATTTTAGATTTGATTCGATTCGCTGATCTATAAATTTCATTCAAATCGATTCAATTCAGCTGAGTCAAATCGGAGGGAATCAGTCATCTATTAGATTCGATTTCGTTGTCTAATACCATTCTCAAAATTGTCTATTGCATTTGAAATATGTGTAGTTCTTTTCAACATAAACAAACAAAATTTATTTATAAATGAGCCTAATATGGTGCACTATGTTCAGTTTACCGACATACTCATTAGAATAGGATCTTCTGCAGCTCTTAGTGGTTTTTATTGAAAACTGAATCGGTATTTGGAGTCATAAAGTCCATTTGCATTTCTATAAACATAAAACCATCTTGTATATAACTATTACCATTTTCGAGAAGCGTATCCACTAAACAAAATTTTGCAATACAAAACGACGAAATTTTATTGCTGTAAGGTCGACCAAGAGCCGTTGTTTGAGAGCTACGTGGAATCGAACGATTGATATGTTTCGTTTTGTCTACTAAATTGATGATACTGAGCGTGATTGGAAACGCGATTGGCCATGATAAAATAGCGTCAAATTCTCCCTGAAGACTTATAACAGATACCGAGATATATTGTTTTTGACTCTGTTCATCGAAATATAGGTTGCAAGCGAGCGCTAGTTTGTATCCGCTCTGCGACGTGTGAAACGGTTCAGATTGAATTGTTCGTCCATTATTATTCAATGAGGAAAAAATGACTTTCCATACAAATTTACTGTCTAGTGACAGTAGTGTGGGACCAGTAGCTGACTTTGACTTGATTTCGTCTAGAAGGTTATTCATATGTGCCAACATTTGATGAAGACTTTCTATGAGTTTTGCACTATTATCGGATATTTCCTTGATTTTCATAGATTGCGCGCGTACTTCGTTAACTTTTGCCTCAAATGTATCGCGTTCTGAACTGAGGCGAACACAATTGGTTACTATTGGATCCATTTCTTGAAGTAGAGAATCTAATTTTTTAATATATTCGGTAAGATTACGTTGATATTGGCCATCAAGAGACTTTTGTTCAGCTAACTTTGTCGATCCTCGACCATATTGTAAAGATACTTCCATGATAAACTTCAGAAGACATCTTTGATGAAATTCACCTACTAAGTGTTGAGCGATTTCACTGTGCCGTACCTAACAAATAAAAAACAAATTATATAGCTAAATTCTCTTCAATTTTTAATAAACTAAAGAAAGTAAATGGAAAAACGATTTTAAAAAAGTCAACAAAACAATACAGATAAAATGAATGTGGTAAAATTATGATATCTTAATAGGAGGTCGTACTCTGTGACATCAAAATTTTATACTAGTGATCCAAAGTTTTGATTCATTTAGTACTTTTAGAAATGTTTCAATTTCATAACGATAGTAACTATGAGCAGCATTAGTGACCACTTGATTAGAAGCACTGTTTATTTGTTTTACATTATTTTCAATCGTCAGCTGTTGAGAAAAGATTTTCAAGTATTTATCGAAGCTCTATATGGGATATATACCAGTTTGTAAAACTCGAGAATCTAATTCTCATAATATTAGAGGATGATGTGTATTATCCTCTTTTTTTTTCACATATAACCCAGGTCGATCAAAACGGAGTCGTTTACAATACGTTTTCGGAACGTAAACCGTGACAAAACGGTAACTTTATGGCCGAAAATGAACTGTTTCACCCTGTAATCACGGGCACAGTTTTACGGCATCGTAAACACGCTATATTCTCCTCCAAAACGGTTATTATACGGATATGTACGGATTCGAAACGGACCGTATTACTCCGCCCGGTATTACGGTCAGTATCACGGGCCGTTTTGATATCGTAAAACCCGTATACGGACCGTATCGTTCGACCTAGATATCTTCTCTTTCTGTTCACTTCATGTATATTCACATGTTTTCTATTCTCTTCACGAAAAGTGTCACATATCCAAGAAATCGGGGGTCTTGGAGATCTCCTGGAAGATCTTTTCTATATAAGCATATTCACCCTACTTATATATTATATGTAGCTAATTTAGTCTTTCATTCTAACAGAGATGCCGGATCTCTCAACAGATATCTTGTAGATATGTCCCGTGTCCCTCTTTTCGCCCTCACCCTCAGCGAGAGAGATGCCCTGTGTCAGTGTTCGCGTGTTCATCCTCACCCTCATCGACAAAGATCCTTGTGAGTGTGTTTTCGCCCTCACCATCAAAAAAATTTTTAACAGGAGATGCATATCCTGGAGATGCAGCATCTCTCTCAGAGATCTGATTGAAGATATGGCATCTCTAGTAGAGATGCCGTATCTCCAATCAGATCTCTGAAACAGATGCCGTATCTCTCCCAAAATCTGATCGGAGATACGGCATCTCTATTAAAGATAAAGGCTTTATCGGCTACGTGTAATAGATAAGTAGGGTGAAAATGCTTCTATGGATAACATCGTCCAGGAGATCTCCAAGATCCCCGATTTCTTGGATATGTGACACTGCTGCTCTTCACACATGTTTGTATATCCTTGTTCTGTTCACATTTCGTCGTCTTCACACTTCATCATTTCAATTCATCATCTTTTCCATTGTTCAACTCTTCCTTAGTTCATACATAGTGTATATAGTGCTGATTTCTTTACAATAAATCATCACCTTTCACCATTTCAGCTTCAGTGTTTTATCACTTAGAGCGATTCGATAGGATCACCCGCTCACACATAGTATGTTCCATTTCTCGTAAAGCGTGTTCTTACTAACATATTCCATTAACGAAAAGACTGATTTCAACGATATGCATCGTCGATGTCTTTAATAGTTAATAGACTTAGTCAGTCTATCCAGATTCAGTCGATGACATGCAAACCATCCAAATCAGAATCCACAAATTACTTCATTCACTAAACCAAAGACGTTTGTCAACGATCAAGATATTTCATCCTAACTGTAGCGAAAAACAAATCACCTTCAGTAAGAATCGCGTGAGCAAATCTGAACCATGCATATGGAAAACCATATCGACTCACTCTGAATATATTATTCCGGAAAAAAATCATTGAGAGAATCGTTTCAAATGTGCTGAAGATTAAGTGATCTTCACAGATAAGGCTACCATTCATCTGAACTCCATTAGAAGACTGATTTAGTATTTGCCAGAAACAAGTGGTAGAAATCATCAAGCATTCTATCCAAATCAATGTTTAGGATTGTTTCTAGAGCCGAGACTTCAATTTTATCGTCAATTTCAAACAGAACTTAATCAAAAAATTGATATGTAGCATTTAGGATTTAAAACTGTTGCCGCTTCAGGAAGTAAAAACGAGTCTTCAAGAAATGTTTCCATCACTTATACTTCCTCGTACTCCACTTGTAATCCATCTATACCTGGTCCGTAGTACTTTGTATTCCATTCAATTGTTGAATAATGAAACTTACGTTTAAAGTATTACTCTACCAAGTTAAAAGAACGACTTTCCGATAGTTTATGCATTGGTTCATGTCAGAATACTTCAGTTAAACTATGTTGTACGTCATACTACTTCATTCATATTTCGCTTTACTTTACTTTACTTGTAATTCAGTTGGGTTGCACTACACTTAAAATTCTTTTTCAAGTATATGGTATGTCGATTTTTCCTTTTTAGACAGGCTGCTAATATTATAGGAACAGTTTTATCACCATTGAACGTTGGAAAAAGTCTCCAAAGATAACGATTCAAAATAGAACTGAAAACTTTCAGTGAGACGAGAAGAAAACAATGGAATTAAAATACTTTATATGCACTCGGTGTCCTTCTAATCTCAACTTATCACAAATATTCAGCAACTCATCAAGTTGAAATCACGCCAAGAACGACTAAGGGGGAAAAGTGTGACTTCAGGAGTACATAGAGTCTCGCTTTTCGCCCTTGATGGACACTCTTATTCACTATTATATTAATCTAAAAGAGTAATACATACCTTTTCTGAACAGCCTATGAAAGCGAGTAGACAAGGAACCATACGATTTCTACAAGTTTCTTGCTGGTGTTTCTCCAATTGTTGCGAAAGAATAAATTGTTCACTGCAATTGTCACACTGAAGTTTGGGATGCTTTTCAAGGTGTGTCTTAAAAATTGAATTTGCGTGATATAGAAAATTGTTGTCTAGTGAAACACTTACCAGCAAGTCTTTAAGAAACCCAGACCATTCATCATTGCATCTAGGGCAATTTACTTGTAAACATTCGAGTTCTCGTTGATACCCTTTATCAGGTCTTGCCTAAATATTAAATTCAAAATAAGGCATAAAGTAAAGTAAAGTAAATATGATTGTTATTTTACCACTGGTACTTCTGGTTCTGAACAGAATGGGCATTGGGATAATAGATTCAATCTACATAAAAAAAGTTATGTCAAATTTAATTAAATGAATTAAAAGATGATAATACCTTGTGGTCGCGCAGCTTTCACAGATGCGCTGCCCACAACAAATGACTTGCTTCGGTGGGTAGAGTAAGCAGGAGCATTGGGTGCACAGTAGTCTTTCAGTTTCTTGGTTAAAAAGAGTGATTTTAGTGTCTTTCGTTTTACTACCTCTGCTCATTTAATGTCTAAATCTAAAAAAAGTTTCCAGTTAAAATGTTTGCGTTCTCTGGTAACCATATGGTGAACAGCAACGAAAGAAAAAACAATTCTAACTAAAATCTGTATATATGAAGAAGAATGTTTCTCTGTTTGCTATGTATTCAATCCCTGTAATAGCTAGCGTCACCAAACTTTTCATGGCACTTCCCTAGCTCCAAAAGAAGATTGAGACGAGGTCGGTGCGATCGATGAATGGAGTGAAGATGGTTTCCTCCAGTTATCGAAAATTGGCGAAATTCTATATATATGACTAGCTGAAGGCCTCGCTGCTGTCCAGAGAAGTTCAATCTTAATGTACGCAAGCAACACGTCTATTGTTCTCGAGAGCATCTAAGAAAATCTAATCAGTCGAGCATACAATGGTCTATTTGTTTTCAGATTGAATACAAAAACAAATTCAATCCACTTTCAAATTGAATTGCAGGGCCAATGAGACTATGGGCCTAAATGGGACTTTAGAGGACTAAGATGGGACTAGCATGGAACAACATGGAACTAGGGGTGTCACACTTACCACCAGAGACTGGAAGCAAGTACTTTCTAGTACTTTGTTGTAGAGGATCCAGCATTTGTGTATGACGTTGTAAATATGCAACCATGGGGCTCATTAGACGCGTCGCAATTAGAGCTACAAAACGGTACAATTTATTTTTTAATTCCTCCTTTCTACCGTTACAAAGCAGAGAATACTTGGAAATTATGTGTCAACTTTTAAAAATTACCGAAAATATTCAAGTATTGCCTGTTTTCTCGCTGTAAAACGGAGGAATTAAAAAACAAATTGTACCGTTTGTAGCTCTAGTTGCGATGCGTCTAATGAGCCCCCATGGTTGCAAATTTATAACTTCATACATAAATACTAGATCTTCTACAATGAAGTACTTACTTCCCGTCTCTGCTTACCACTTACCGCTACTTCTACTTGCCAGGTAAGTGGTAAGCGTTTTGGTCATTGAAAATTCAACTGTATAACATTAATAAATGATTATTTTAATCATCAATTATGTGTTCTTGCATGATAACCCTCATCACTTACCACTTATCATTTATCTAGTAAATGGTAAGCGGTATCACTTACCACTTACCCGGTGATTGATAAGTGGTGCCAGTCACAAATGATCATTAATAACTAATACCACTTACTAGTCATCAGGTATGTGGTAAGCGGTACTAGTTATCACTTACTAGTAGGTGGTAAGCGGTACTAGTTATCACCTACTGGTAGGCGGTAAGCGGTACCAGTTACAACTTATCAGTAAGTGCTAAGTGGTAATACTTACCACTTATCTGGGAAGTAGTAACTGATACCACTCACCACTTATTTGTAATAGGAACGGGAATACGACACCCCTACATAGGACTAGGGGACTAATATGGAACTAACATGGGACTAGTGTGGGACAACATGGGGCTAGCATGAGACGACATGGGACCAGCGTGGGACAACACGGGACTATGGGAGTTTATAGGCCTTCCATAAAGTCTCATAGTCCTATGTTAGTCCCATGTTGTCTCATGTAGTTTAGAGCACTGCACCGGTACAATTTTTCGTATCTGTATCCGGGTACAGGTGCCCGACCCGCGGGCTGCAGTGCTCTAGTTTGTGTCTCCACGCACCTTTAATGTCGAAACCCGTATCTTACCCGTACCCGATTCGTACCCGTCAATTTTGTATTCAGATATGGATACTCGATCCGCGGGTTGCAGTACTCTAATGTAGTTTCAGTAGCCGGTTAATATGAGCAGTCCTTTTAGTTCGGTTAGTCCCGTTGTCCGTGCAATTCAGTTTGAAATTGTGTTGAAGTATATTTTTGAATTCAATCTGAAATGAAATACACCATTGTATGGAGAAATGCATGAATAACAAATAGACAGACAAACATTCTTCTGTATATATAGATTCACACTGAGAGTGAGAAAAAGATATGGTAATAGTAGGATATAGCCTTTCTAAAACTCAAAGAAAAAAACTCTTCAGCCTTTTTCAATAATTAGTCAAAAATGCAGTATGTCATAATCTGGGTGAAATTTTATGCGCCCACCCACAGTGTAACGGAGGGATAGATCCGTCATGGCCTCCTCCGAGCAAAAGGGTATTTCTTGTAAAATTTCATTATATTATAAGGTGGGCACAATTTCACCCACTCACTCATAAGGGAGACTGGGTGACTCGATCATGACCTTTCCCTAAATGAAAGGGTATACCTTAGAAAATTTCACTGCATTTGCTCGTAACTTATCAAAACACATCGCAAACAGGCAAACTTTCTTCTTTATATATATATATATATATACGTGTATGTATATGTATATGTATATGATGTAATTATAGATCGTAAAAAAATGTATATAGAGGTAAGGTGTGAACTATACAGAATGCTTGCAACATTTATGCCTGGTTGGATAGACTGCTTCAACTTATCTAGAAAATACATGCTTTTTCAATTTTGAAAGCGATTTTTACTAAAAAAATGTTTTTAACATTGAAATTTCATAAAACAGCTGGTTTTGCTCGTTTTAGATAGATAGCTCCGCAGTATAGCTTTTCTCATTCGCTTAAGCTTCTAATGATACTTCTTTCGATCCATCCCAGAAAAATAGCTATAAAAATGTATTTTAAATGGCATTTTTATAGTTAATTTTCTGGAATCCTAGGCAGAAACGAAACGAGTATTTTGTCATTCAAACTATAATGCATTGTTCGAAATCCCCGTTTATCACACCGAAACGCCGTGTTGATATAGAAAATAGCTGTAAAATAACGCTTAAAAACGCTTTTATATGAGCCATGCATGTAAAAGTGTTTCCCAGCATTTTTTAGCGTTATTGTACAGCTATTTTGAGCATCAGCACGGTGTTTCGGTGTGATAAATGAAAATTTTGGACAATACATCATAGTTTAAACATTAAAATGCCGTTTTTCTTTCTAACTGAGATGCATCAAATTGAAGCACCATTAAAAGCTTAAAAGAATGAGAAAAATTACAATACCAAGCTATCTTCCCAAAAACCACAAAACCAACTGTTTCGTGAATTTTCAGTGCTAGGAACATTTTCTCTGGTAAAAATCGTTTTTAAAATTGAAAAAAGCACAACTAATAAACTCAACATTTGAAGTTCTTTCTGATTTTCATTCACCTATTTACTACTTACGTATCATTAAAATTAGATTTCAACATTCAGATCCAGTCAAACTTTACACTGAGATTCGAATGTCTCTCTATCACACGGTTTTCAGCAATAGTCCTCAGGCATTCTATTGAATATTCTAGAATTCTGACAAGATCTGATATACTATAATTGGATCTTACAGAGTTTGATAAAATTGAGCTGTTGAAATGATTTTTCTGCGTGTAAAGAGCGCCAAAATTCATACTTATTCTAGCTAGTAAATGTCGTTTTCAATGGATTTGAATCTAATACAAAATATGTTGTTATTATAACCTGTAGGCCTCAAAAAATATTTTCTAATGTTTATGCACGTCACGTCAAGCGTAAAAAAACTTTATTATAGTATTGAAATTGAGTATGTTTGATAATACAATATTTCTGTTTTCCTCTGCAATGATCGAAATGCGACGTAGTTACGCCATAATCGCGATCGCATTGTAATACGTACTTACACAAAATTTCGCCGTAATTACACTAGAAAAAAATTGCAAATATAACACAACTACACCGCAATTTTTTGAAATTATGAGTCACAGTCTGATCGCAGTTATGGTGTAACTGCGACAAAATTCTTAAAAAAATGATCACCTCAGTAGCTCATCCTGCTTGTGATGGTCTGTTTTATTGCTTACCTTTGATTGAATCATAATAAAGGTTTCTTATAGTCATTTAAAGTTATCTGTAGATTTTTTCTGATATCGCTTTAGGACTATAAAAACTGCTTAAGTTTTTTCCAACGTAAAGGAAGAGAAAGTTGAAGATAAGGTGCACCAAATGCAAAAATCGAGTAAAAAATTAAAGTCGTTTGTTTTATATATGGTTTGATAGAGTTTGTCGAGCTGATCATGAATATCACCTTTAAATCCATTTTGGATCGATTTTTCAAAGAGAAATCTTCGAGATACGAGGAATTTTTGAGAAAATGACAAAACGAACATTATATGAAAAGTTTAAATTTTGTTTAATTTTGCACATTGAAAATTTTTCGAGCTCTTTTATTCAGATCCAGCATCAGAAACTGGGTCTATCGAAATGATTTTCAGCTCATTTTCTCGTAGTCGTCTCATCCACGAAACTCGACCAGGCTGCTCTAGAAACTATGTGACACTTGAATACTGCACAGATATGTAGTCCTTCATTTAGAAACCTTTTCCTAACATTTATACACCATTCGAATAGTCATTAGACACCGGAAAAAGTTACCTATCATTTTTTTAAAAATTTCTTTTCTTCGAAGAGAAAAGTAATATTTTCAAAATCGACGGCAAAATGTTGAAAAATTGTCGTCGTATTTCGAGGGTTTTACCATCATAAATTGACTTTAGTACAAAATAAATATGATATTCCGAATCAGCACAAAAATTGCATCGAATAAGATATTTAAAAACAAATTTTTTTTTGGCAAAACACGACCGTACTCCCCTTGGTGTTTTTTTCTCACTTTTGTTCTGTGGTCCCCCACGGGTCAGATTTTAATAGAAAATATTTTTTGTTAAAATATATCTTATTTGATGTAACTTTTTGTGCTGATTCGGAATATCATATTTATTTTGCACTAAAGTCAATTTATGATGGTAAAACCCTCGAAATACGACGACAATTTTTCAACATTTTGCCGTCGATTTTGAAAATATTACTTTTCTCTTCGAAGAAAAGAAATTTTTAAAAAAATGATAGGTAACTTTTTCCGGTGTCTAATGACTATTCGAATGGTGTATAAATGTTAGGAAAAGGTTTCTAAATGAAGGACTACATATCTGTGCAGTATTCAAGTGTCACATAGTTTCTAGAGCGACCTAGTCGAGTTTCGTGGATGAGACGACTACGAGAAAATGAGCTGAAAATCATTTCGATAGACCCAGTTTCTGATGCTGGATCTGAATAAAAGAGCTTGAAAAAGTTTCAATGCACGAAATTAAATGAAATTTAGACTTTTCATATAATGTTCGTTTTCTCATTTTCTCAAAAATTCCTCGTACCTCGAAGATTTCTCTTTGAAAAATCGATCCGAAATGGATTAAAAGGTGATATTCATGATCAGCTCGACAAACTCTATCAAACCATATATAAAACAAAAGACTTTAATTTTTTACTCGATTTTGCATTTGATGTACCTTACTATTTCTCTATATGATAAAACTATGTTAAAATATTAAACAATTTTTAAATAATTTGATCATACAATTCAAAAAGTACTTTGAAAAAAAATTATTTCTTTAATAAAATTCACTTTGTCGTGGAATTATTATTATACGTTTACATCGCGATAGTATTCGTTATGTAGGAATCCTTCACTGAGATACACTAACGAAGACGTGTGCTGTAGAGTATGACTCATCGGTAGAAGAACAAAATATGAATTGGTACTGAGTATCATGTAATAGGATAGATGAGACAGAAGATAATAAAAGAAACTTACATTTCAAAGTCAAATTGGTATGCCTTACTGTATTTTTATAAATGCAAATGGAAAAAAAAGATTCTGTGACATCATTTTTTTTGTATTAATGGTTGGAAAAAACCAAGTGTTTTTTTTTGAATGAATCATATTAACAACCAATGATTTTGTCTGTGTCAATAATTACGTATATACAGTCACATACCTATGTTGGAAAAATTTGAAACATAAAAGAGGATTGATATGTTTTTAAAACAAAATTTTTGTCAGTAAGTAAATAATACAATTCAATTTTATACACATAAATGAACAGAAGATGGTCAAAAAATAGCTTTTCTAGAGAATATCACATTTTTTGAGACAATATTTTCTGAAATTCAAATTAAAAAATTAATACTGACAGTTTTTTCAGCATTATTAATAAACGCGTAATATTATTCAATTCTCCTTCTTACCGACGCAAATATTTTTTCTATTAATAGAGACATATTGTTATTTCATTTATCTTTCTTCCAACTTAATTCATATTCATAAAGAAGAGGAAGTGTATTACAAGTACTAATAAAAATATTCGAACATCAAGATAAAAAAAAGAAAAAAAAACCTGTAGCAATTAATTAACAAAAATAAACTATTGAAAATCAACATCATAAAAGTGAGAATAAGTTGATGTGGTCCATAGTATACCTATTTCTATTGCCGTCTAGTGGAAAAAGTTGTCAATAGTTGTCATTAGTTGTTGATAAGTTCTCGAATAATTTCTATATTATCGTTTCTCTTATTTGTGTCTTATTGAAGTTTAAGAAAAACCTAAGCTCATATCATTGTCTAATGATAAATATATAATACGCTTGTTTATATTAATAAATTAGATTATGATATATAAAAATATATTTCAGAAAATGTTCCACAGAAGAAATCTTTTAAATGTTTCTTATGTTATCTAGATTTTACTCAATTATACAGTATTTTAGAGTGACAAAAAAAAATACAAGATATTATATTTATTTAAAAAGATAATATTTCTTTGTCCAGGATACTTTTCGTGCTATATAAAATTATTGAATGATGAGAATTAACATTGACCATCATACAAAGTAGATAAAAATATGTTTACAATATCGAAATAAATCCAAATCGTTTCTATAAACAATAAGATAAATGACTATCACAAAACAAGTTGTCATACTTTTACATTCAGTTTATCTGTATAAGTTATGATAATTCAAAAGACAATACTCATATAATCGAAGGTCATTTCGTATTTCTTAATCTGTATAATCAGAACAAACGACCATTTTTCTTTGTTATCAACAAGTTGTTCTCACTTAATCTCCTATTTTTTTTATAATAATAAGTACCTTGTCCTAGAAAGAAGCGCTCATATTTTCGAATTTTTCTTCTAATTGACTTTATCTTGTCAATAAGAAGAAGGAAAAAAAATAACAAAAGGAAGTGAAAATGACGACAGATATATTTGCAATGGTTTTTAGGGGATTAACTGTATTTGAAGAGATACCACTTTAATACAAAAAAGTGATTTTTGCTCGTGAAAATGACTCAATCTATATAATGGTCGGTTACGTGGGAATTTCTAGACTTAGCCAACACAACACTTTCGGATCTGATGGAGTCTTGTTTATATTCTTTTCAGAAAATGAATCATTTCCAGAGAAGATCTATTATCACGTACATTTTCTATGAATAAGTTTCCGAATCTTTGTAGTCCCTATTGCAAAGTCGAAGAAGCAAGACATATGAATACGGATAAAATCATTCTTATCATAAAAATAGAGAAGAAAAATCATGTACATATGCATGTTGCTGAAGAAAATGAAAGAAGAAAGAAAATTATTAATTAGAATATCTTCTAACGACCATCTGTTAGTGAAAACGTGGTTTTGATTTCGAGTATTGTTTTTTGCTTGATTTTTAATTATAACGTTATGGTGAGCTTGCATAAAAAATAATAAAATTTTTAAAGTATTTCACATACTAAAGACAAGAAAGTACACATTATCTGAGAAGATATTTTCAAAATGAAGAAACATGCACAATATTCATTAATCAATTTTCACTATTTTAAACTACTGATTTTGTTTAAATTTTTTTTTTAATATTTTTTATAAATTAAGTTGCCACGAATGCATAGGATATCGTTAATCAATAATCATTAAAGACATAGAATGGTAAATTTAAAACTATATTTAATAAATAAAAAAAAAAGATTTCAATCAATATTGTAATCCAAGAATGATAATATTTCAATTAAAAGTTTAAAGAAAACGGAATTTGAGATGAAGAGAGGAAAGGAAATTGTTGGGTTTTGATAAAGTAAGGAATCACATTTCGATTGGTTCACGATTTTTATTTAAAGAAAGCATTATTTAATTCTTCTTCAATTATATGCACCCTCTATAAATATCGGATTACATAGTACTGTTCGAGAGAAACATAACTTGTATAATATGAAGAAGTACTCGATATTTTCAAGCTTAAGTATTAAACTCACTTCCTCCCAAATCATTCTTCCGCGGGAGATAACTAACTTAAAAACAAAGGCACTTTAGTTTCATTCTGATAAAGGTATGAACACTAAAAAGATGCTCTTTATCATCACAAATACGTTAAAAAGGAACCATATGGTCAATAGAAGTAAAAAAAATTATTTATTCAGAATTGAATCTCATCAGTAATTATATCTATTTTTTAAAAATATATTACATATTTTTAATTGAGAATTCAAATGTAGTCTGTTGTGTACTTAGATTTAATCCAAAACTTCAATATGTTTATAAAAGTTTATTGTACCTAAATGTAAAATAGAACTAGTTTATCGTGTAGAATTCGGCGGTTCCAGTCCGGTTTCGGATCGATACCAGTTTCAGGAAGATGGGTTCGGTTCTGTGTCTGTTCCATTTTTTTATGCAATCGCCAAAGTCAATTATCATGTCTTATGAAACAGATTTTGTTATTCTACGCTATTTCACATGCTGCTCTGACTGGTAGTAGATTAAAAATGTCGTAAGGACGCTACTCATATAAAAATATTGGATGTTAAAATTTCTCTCAGATTCTCCCAACAATTTCCATTTTGGCCGATTTCAATAGCTATGTATGAATTTATGGTCGAAAACAATAAGAATATTGAGGGTGAGTGGTGAGGATCTGTGCGTGAAAGTGAGCAGTGATAGGAGCTAGAGAAATGCTCCATTTTTGGAAGAAACTGAGTTAGTATTCGACTTACCTAATAATGATCTAATTAATTTAAATCAGTTATTGTACGAGGAATTTATTATGTTCAATTTTTATTGGTTCTCGGTTATAAATCGATTTGAGCATCTAGGAATCGGGAAAATTCACTTTCAGCGAAAACTATTTCCCACAAGAATAAACTGAATCATTATATCGACTCATTCGTTTTATTCTATTTTTTTAAAAACAAATAAAAAATATATTTCAGCTTCAAATTTTGTAAAGATTCCTTTTTCTCTCATTTCTTCTTCCTATATATTTTGTTTTTTTTTGCTGAATCAACATGGTTTCTTTCCATATTTATGATTGATTGGAAAAAAACACATTTTTAACACACGATTGTTAATAAACCCCCAAGCAATGGCAGTTAGTAAATATGAATTTATTTTCATTTTATTCTGAAAAGAAAAAGGTTTCAAGTAATGTTGGAAAAAATTTACGTTGTAAAAATAATATAAAAATTTTTCTTATCAGTATTCTAAAATATATTGAACAGCAACTAAAAACTTTTGTATGTGCCATTGCCTAATAAATGATTCAACGATGTTTTTATGTAAATTTAATTCTAGCCAAGTAAATTTTGATCTTGATTTCGATTTTGAGCGTTTTTTTAAGGTTTTTTTGATCAAATATTGCTATTTGGCAACATTGAGATAATATTTTATGCAGAAGCCATAGATGGAATCAAGAAGATTTTTTGTAACCAATATGGTCCATTCAAAATACGATCGGTTCATTTCCAAACCTAAACTTGCGAAAGCTGAACAATAACAACAGAATACAAAAACAGAACTTCGCTATTTTTACCTAAAGAAACAAAACTCCATCCGTCTCACTGTGCCATATATTCAGGATAGTAGCTGTGATATTACATGATATGTTTCATCTTAAGATATCCTTCTGAAGTAAACAATAGATATCGAATTGATCTTCTTTATTATTGCTTGAATTGCCCTAATTTTCTTGATTCCTCAAAAGATTGAAGAAGTCTCAAGTGGTAAATATATTTCATGTAATATCATTAGTGACTATCAGACATAGATTTACTATCGTAATATTGGATCAAAATCATTATCGAACCTAGATCATCAAGAGAAACAGTACTTGAAGTAACAATTATTGTTTATCATTCCAAAAAACAGTAATCTTTCTCAAGTTTTTTATGATGGTCAGGTTATTGTTTACCACATAGTAGTTTCTATAGGACATTTATATTAGTGATAAATGTTTAAATTCACAAATAAAAAATATATCGGTATGACTTAGTCCTCTCAGTTTCCATTATGGTTTTTCAAAGAATATATAAAATAATCATGTCATATTACGACTATCACCTCAAATATATGGCGTAGAGAGATGAATCGATTGTTGTTTCTTTCATTAGATATAGCGAAATTCCAAGAACTTTTTGATCACCCTATGTAAACATGAGAACACGTACGTTCAAGGTACAATGCGAGAAAGTACACGCAATAAATAGGAAAGATATGCGATCAAAGACAAGGATATCATAGCAAAGAATGGACAATGTTGTATATAGGAAGAAGACGAACGAAGAAGAAGAATGTGATCTATGTTATGTGGAGAACGAAAGAGCAAAACGAACTTTATTTTAATCAATTCTTCTTTTTTTACACATCTCGTCTCTTCTTTAGAGAGAGAGCATACTAATTAAAAGGACAAAAAGAATAGATATGCAAGTATATAGATACGCACATCATTAAAATAAATGAAAGTGCATAGAAAAGTGGATAAATAATATATAAGTGCACGATATTTGTTTGATGCAAGAAGCACGTATCAGAAAGGGAGCATAAATGTAAAAGTTACTTAATACAGAGTTTGGACCATTCTCAGCATGAGAGTGGTAACAGAAAGACAAATACGAATGCAAAGAAAAGAAAAAGAAGAGAAAAGAAACGCATATTCTGTGGAGGGCAACACTTGTAATACCATCGTCGTACCGTTCGTTGTTTAGGCCATGTCTATATAGTATGTGCTTAAGGCATGCATTGCTCTCTGTTATTTTGGTATTCATATTTATTCGCTGTTCTGTTCTTATAGAGTATATATGTACTGAGATTCATGTCATCTGCACGACGCAAAGCTTTTCTTCGAAAATTAATCTGATGATTCAACGTATAATCACCAACCTGACACAATAGCTGCATTGAGGCATCGTCGAGAATTTAATCGTTATCTGTCTAGATGGCAACCTCAACAAATTCAAGGAAAATCATCAAGACTCGGTCATGCATCTTCGATGCGTATTCACTAATGCTAATGCTTGTATTGACTTGCTCATTGAAATAAAAAATGCAAAAATCTTTATGATAGTGTCGGCCTCTCTTGTCAAACGAGTAGTGCCACTCATCGAAGAAATCGATCAGCTTGATTTTCTCTATATCTTTATACATGACAAGGTGGAACACAAGCTTTAGATAAAGGAATAAAACCAAATGAAATAAGTCTTCAATCAGATTGAATCCTTGTGTGATCTACGCAAATGAATTACTAAGCATGTATTCACAACTATTCAAAGAAATTATTCTTTAAATCGAAATTGATGATGATAACATGAAAAAATAGTTCGTCACGTTCTCGAGAGATCAACACTTTGGTAACATCATCGAACGAAGATTGATTGATGCATTTGAGTGAGATTACCATCTTCATTCGTCTAGCTAACGGTATACAAAAGAATCGTTTATCTATACAATATTCAATCGAGTTCTAAGACACAAGACATACCGATTACTATGAAGACAGGATTTATCATGCGACTTCTCCACCAATAAATTGAACATCTTTATAACTAATCAACGAATGATCGAGAAGTCTCTCGTATACTTGCAAAAAGTCTACGATGTGATCCTAATTTAACAAGTATTCTCTTTCAAATGAAAGACGAGCCTAACTTTGCCTTGATCCCTAATATTTATTTAGACAAGATCAGTCATTTATCGAATTGGAAAGACAAAATTCTTCTTTCAATGCACACATTACATCACATTGATGACATGGAACAAATCAATGATTAACTATAGCAAATCGAATTGACACCGGCAAAAAATCGAAGGAAAAACAAGGAAACATCGGTTCACCAACTTGTTAATTAACCCTTTGGTACCCATTTTGTAAGAATTTGGTACTCTTGAACGAAGAGGCACTTAAAAACAGTTTTGATATCATCTTAAAGCCTATTTATTGTGGACTTTAAATCAACAACTTGATTCCAAACGGTATTAGGGATATAATTATTTTTGGCTTTCGATGAATGTATAATGGTTTGGCATATATTAGAAAGGAACGCTTCAAACTTTTTCAGTGAATATTAGGGTCTATAATGATAATATTACTGAGTGAATTGTTCTTCTCAAACGTCGGATCCAGCTAAAGGCCAGAAAGGGTTAAAATAGACCTATTTGATCATGCTGAAGAATTATTCAAGGCACGACTTGATTCGACACCTGATCATAATTGGATATAAAACTTATTATAACTATTATCACCTTGAGTCCATTAACCACGAGAAAAATTGTTAGTCGAATGCACTCTTATTTTATTAAAAGACACATAATATTCAAGAGAAATTTCTTCTACTTAATCATCCAACACGGACTCCCACTTATAATTGTATCGGCAAAATTCGTAAAGATCAAACAGGTGCCTGATAATCGAGAGAATTCGCTTCCTTCCAAGTATATATCACTGGTCATTACCTATTATTACGTCGGCAAAGTTCACCAACAGATGGGGAATTACTCAAGCTCTCTCTCCCTTTCAAACGTCCATTGCTGGCTACTATCTGAAACTATATCAGTGTCGCCCATTGAGTCATGAAAGATTAGTCTAGTGCACTTTCATTCTACTAAAAGACACTTGAAATTCAACAAATATTGCTTTTATCCAATCATCCATTATTGGTTCTTTCCTATATAGTTGGTCTTCACAGTAGTGAAATCGTTGTATGAATAATTCAATCTCAGCAGCAAATTTTCTCCAATTGAGCATTTTGCTTTTATCTATTGAAATTCAACTTGTTATCGGATTCATAGGTGCCTTTAGTCGAAAACAGAAATGATTCAATTTACTAATTTGATTTACAAGTATCATAATGAAACGTTAATAGCCAAAAAAAGAATGTACTCCATTGACCTTCTCATACCCAAACACTCAGTAATGAAATGTTTCTAATCGAAGTCAAAACATCGATACGAGGACTTTTCGTTGCAGGACTATTCGTTTCAAACGAATCGCTGCGGAGATATTATCGTAAGCGAATGATTACATGGCTGAAACTTCCAACTTTACAAGTTGATAACTTACAATTCGATTTAAAACGCACTACTTGAGATAACGTGATAAGTGTAGATAAATCTTGAGAGTGCGAGTGAAGGTGAGGGTGGATGACGATGACTGGGTGATCGGGTGACGGGGTGAGGATGTGAAGGTGAGGGTGTGAAGGTGAGGGTGAAGTAGTGCAGCTAGCACCATCTTCATTTACAACAATCATATAGTTTCACAACCCATTACTAATATTGAGGTTAATAGTAATGTAGAAAGTAATTCAACTTTTTGAAATCGGGTGCGCCATAAATAACGATACCGTCAGTACTTGAATAATAGTTCTGCCAATTTTCATCGTAGAGATTTGACCTTTGTCTCAAAAGATTCTCCGTTCATTTCTCTATAAAACTGTATGATCAAAATGCGTACAATATACAGTCACAAAACCAAAGGAGACCAATATCATTATATCTAAAAAATAGCCACTTTTCAAACTAATATTTTGATTTCAAAAATCTTTTCAACACTTTTTGACTATATCAAAGAGGACTGAATATGCCATTTTGTGGTATTTTCAATGCTCTACCATTTGAGGCATAGTTGAAAAGTTTTTCATGGAAATTCTTTGGAATCAAAACTTGTTCTCTTTTTCCTCATGTCTTGTTATTGGTATATTGTTAATGGGATTCACTGTCAAAAATGTCTAGTTAGACCAAAATATAATATGTCTATCGCTAAGCTCCGCCAGTCTTTTGCCGATGTGACGAAAACTTGTTTTCTCTCTCACCCTTCATCAATCTAAATATGGTACATATTTTCGTTTTTCGTGTATACTGCGTGACAAAAAGATCGATGGTTCACGATGAATTTTTTTTCAACGAAACCTGCTCCTAAAATCTCACTGTCTTATCTTAACCAATTGTTCAGATTACTATGAGAAAGATGACGCCTGCAGGCATGGAAAAACTGACAGTATAGTAGCTCTGAGTCTAATTAGACAGCAGCATAGATACAATTAACTTTTTGAAAACATGCATTGGAAAGTGGTTGTTTTTGGAGCATAACAGTACTAACTACCTGTGGTTTCACAAATACATGCTGCGCATTCATTATACACATGACTTTGCAGAGGATTGAACAGAGAATTTTTTGAGACAAACGTCAAATCTCTACGATGAAAATTGGCAGAGATATTATACAAGTACCGATGGTATCGTTATTTATGCCGCATCCGATATATGAACACAAAAAAATTAGATATTTAAACAACTCGTTATAACATCACTAGTATTACAATCGAAGATATGAAGTCGACATTTGATGTATACACGTTATTTATTTTATAGCGGCTTCATTATCCATTTATCAAAAGAATTTTATAAATGGTATAAAACATATTGTACATTTCCTGGATCAACAATTGAACATGTTGAAGTTAGAATAGTCATAAACATTTATCGTGCTCTTAAAAATTTCTTCTTATATAAGAAATTTCCACAAGAAATATTAACCAACATAGAAACCACATAAACAAGAGCTTTGCCCATGTTACTATTTAGAAAAAATCAAGTTAATATAAATAAACAGACCTTTTATGTAAATGTCATGTAGTTCATAATAATTACACAATTCTAAAAACCAAAATTATGTTCATTTGATATATACTTCTTTTTAAAATAAATTATTCCATATCGGATTCAACTATGTTCTTTTTAATAAATAATATTAAATGTTATTTTATATTAAAACAAACAGCAATAGTCAAAAATGCATCGTATCATTTTTTAAATCTTTTTACTATAAAATGACCTCTACCTCAAAATAGTTTCAGTATTCGATGAACATTTTCTCTAGGAATATTTAACTCTTATGCTAGGCTGAGAACAGGCACACATTTGTTGCTTCATTTTTTAGAAGAATTTCCTTCGTTAAAATTATCAAAGTTGAAACCATAAAAACCGTCATCTTGTATTCAAAGATTCACGGTACTGTTTAAGTCATGAAGAAATTTTCTCGAATCATTACTACTTTCTTAGTTAGAAAAAATCATGTTTCTGAGACTTTTATTCATGATTATAAAAAACAAGGAATAAAATCAATCATATCCATATACAACCAACAAAAAAACTCTTTGAAAAAAAAATCAAATGCAGTTAATGAAAATGACAATTATAAGACAGGTATATTTGAAGAAATCAGTTATTCAAAGATAGTATTTAATCACTAATATAATGAGATAGTGATATTGTCGACACTACCATCATTCCATATAGGTTTTATACAAACAAATGTGACGAGTACTGTCAGAGAACGAGCCCCGACAGGTACAAGACCGCTCGCTTGTCGGAAAAGCAATGATGTTATGTTGTTTCGATCGGCAGCAAGCACTGATGCAAGTGTTGTTACATTACCCACTGTCTGACTTGCTTGATCAGTAAAAGTCACTGAAACTTCAGCATTATCATCTTGATTAGCATAACCACCAATCCATGCTGACAAATTGAACCAAATTGTTTGATTATCGATGAGTAATGTATTAACGAAATTGCTCAATTGGACCGTTTGCCACATCGAAGAGCTGTTCGATTTTTGACCAAAGAAATAACATTGACCATGATTGCTGATAGAAAAGGAAAGAAATTAGAAAGAAAGAAATTTGATTTTGCTTTACCTAGGTCCAGCATCCGTAGAATTAACAGTACCAACGGTATTGTTGTAGAATACTTGAGTGATCGTTCCATTGTAGTTCCATCCAGTTGGGTGAGTGATGGCATTACTCACTTCGCAAGAACCAGTTTCACCATCACCATTTGTCAGCAAATTGGTATTCAATACTGAACAGAAAATAGTGGAAAAACATTAGTAACGAGAAGATTTTTATTGAATTTTTCAAACAAGTTTGTGCATAAATGATTCAATCAATATCTTCTCCACCGACATACTTTTCCTTATTTTATATTAGAATAAAGCGTACTTGGCTTACTAGAATATTTATATGCATCAGTAAACACATGAAAATAAATTTTTGGAGATGATTCCGACAACAAGACTGACGATGAAAGTCTCCAAGTGGTTGATCGCTTTTTCATCGATACATACATAACTGTATGTAGTTCAATGTACTGATTCAAATATCAGGATCCTAGCAAATCTTAGTCCTATCTTCTATACTTTTATATAGAGAGTAGATGTAGACGAAGCCCACTTTTTTCAATTCCAATCTCGAAAAGAATTTCAAATTTTTTTATTATAGGTCTGAGACTGGTTTTGTTCATCTTCTATTGTTATTATATCTATACAATAGAAGTGAGACTTTTATGTGGGCAAAGTTTTAAGTCAAAAATTGAATATATGGTTTTGCAGGATAAGTTCATTAAAAAACTCGCTCCCGTGGTCATATGACCATAAACTGATAAGTCCGTTGAAGATTATTCTACATTCATAGTTTTTTACTAATAGACAAAATATGAACTGAAAAGATTTAAAACATTTGAAGATATTTTCTTGTAAGTATAAATATTCAATTTGTCTCGAGAATACTGGAGAGAACGATCATATTAGTCATGTAGGTTCAAGTGCTTATGATAACATATCTATGCTCGCTGTACTCCACATACCTGATGTAAACGTCGATGTTGAAGCAGTTGTCGAGGTTCCTACATAATATTAGATACGATTGATTATTCGTTTATTATTAAACTTCAATGTTTATATTGTTCAGTCACACGAAGAGACATATGTACAGATATACGTATTCTTTTGAAATTGTAAAATCTTAAACTTTTAAATAAAGATATGTAGGTAGGGAAAGAACGAAACTGTAGCATTGTTCAGGTCGAACAGTATGACACGAAAAACCCGGCTAGAAATGGTTGAAAAGCTTCCGAAAAAACCCCATGACTTTTGTCTGGAACCAGGATCTTGACGTACGACATGCAAAGGCTGAATCCGATGGATTTCCAACAGATTTCGAAAGTAGGACTTTCGTACCAAATAAACACAAAAGAAAAAGATTATAATCAGTCATAATTCGATTATAAATTGAGCAAAGTATATATTCAGAAAAAAATCAAAATAATTTAGATTATGTTGGATTGTAATAGGCTATCAACTGATTGAACATGCGTGGTTATAATCTATTAAAGATCTAATTGATTTATTTGTGAATACATAAGGGCTCTATAAGAACAGAAAATACTTAAGGCAATCCAAAAGTAGCGGCAGCAGCACATTTTTTTGCTTACAAAAAGCTCGAAATAATTTACATTTTTTTATAAAAAAACATTAAAATTTATTGAAAATATTGCATCAGAAAACTTTTTAAAACTCAGCTATTATCTGCTAGACAAATCATAATTCTTGTAGGCATTTTTATTACGATTAAACAAATTCAAAAAGAATAAAAGGAAGTCGAGATGGAGATTAGAAAACCGATGCGAGGAGACTAGTTCCAAAAAAAGCGTAAAAAAGACGAAATCAGAGAATTTAAATTTCAAAACGTCATTGCTGCTCGTCGTAATAGATCAATTATCGATCGTCTTTGGGATATTAATCATAATCTTTCATTGTAAATATTTGTAACCTTTCTTTTAAAAAATTTTAACGAACAAAAAAAAAAGAAAATTAACTGTTTTCGGCCTATGGGCTTGGCTAAAAGATGAAATTTCTTTAAAACTTTATATGTACGATGCACAATGTTTATTGTGAATATTTTCATTGAATTTTTTTATAAAATTTGTAAAGTCATTTTTTTATCTCACCCCCGTACTCCCCTATGGGGATGATGAAGACGTATTCTGGACATCCTGTGGGGAAGTACGGGTGTTAGTCAAGACTCGACTGAGATTTTATAGTCACAAGTTATTGACAGATTATGAAAATCGAAAAAAGTATACTACTTTTAGTACGGTGGGCCGAAAAGGGTTAATTTGAAAAACCTAGAAAAAAGAAAAACTTTATAAAAAAAAATAGATTCTATGTTGTACTTATCTCCACTTTTTGTTCTTGTCTATCTAAATGTTTGTCCTTTATCCATGGGGTACTAGTTCATACACATTCTCATGCTGTACCCTGAAAACTACTAAATTTAGTAGGGTAAGATATGAACAAATTTTATCGGCCAAGTAATATGTCGACAAAGTGAGCGCGGCTCGTGGAGGTAGGTTGGGTGTTTTCCAGTCATTCAGCAACTTAAACATGGCAAACTTGTCTTATTCTAGAAATTATTCACAAAATATTAGAGCGGCATCCAATCACTCGATTTTTTCTGGTTACGTCGTTAACTGTACTGCATGAGGGCTATATTCTCAATGAACTAGATTAGAATTTACAGAGTGAAGATATAGTCTATAGTCTGCCAATTTGGTTGTATCTGATGGAGTTTGGGCTCGAAAACTTTCGAACCATCGGACTCTAGTTAAGAGCAAGAGTCAGTTCTAACTTGATTATTATGAGATTACCATCGAGATTTGATCTCTTTTAGCGCCTTCCGTGAAATTGATTTTGTTCTCTTACTTTTAAAGAGATGGACATAATAGAAATAACGAAAAGAAACCTCTGCGACCACTGCATATAAATAGAATGCACTTTCTGAAAAATTCGTTCAGTGCTTCGTCAACCCTCACCCTCTGCAGTGGTAACACAATCTGCTGCGATAGCGAGCGCGGCGGGTTCGAAAACTTATAGGAGTCTTTCATTCCATTGGTATCTTATCACATTGTGGTGAATTGAAAAGTACAAGAGAAAGAATTTGCACACAATAATATATCTGATTTCTCTAACAGCTTGTAATTTCGAATTATTCGCTTTTGAACTAATTTCTCTTTCATTAAGAGTTTAAAGTCTGTCTTCCTATAGCGCAAAATTGTGTTTACCGTTGGGCTGTCCAAACAAAACACCCATAGCAATAGCAACGCACGTGGCGATGATGAGCAGAATCGTGCATGCAAGATAACAGAAATACAGTTTCGAACATTAAATTGATCATACCTAGATTCATTCAAAAAGAGATAAGCGGAAAAATAATAGTTAACATTAAACTTTGGATGATAAGGTGTTCTGTTTCCGTAGGATCCGGATGTTCGTCTACTTGATAAGTCAGTTCCGTTGAAACTGATAGTCGACAAATGAATCCTCTAAAGTATAATATGCCTAATACATAAAAAACTTTCTAGACGAGGAAAGTTAGTAAAATACATTTTTCACATCGATCAAAATACCAAGGTAAAATTTTTCAAGAATTCAAAAAATCTCATCGAGACATCTATTCGAAATTCTCACTAACCTGACGATCGTATGATGTTATTTGATTTCGATCTTCAGCAAACGGCGGATGACCAAAGTGAGAATGATGCTTTTCTTTTGGATATGTAAGTAACGTTCTTCGAACATCTTTCCCTGTTGATAAATAATAGAATCATCAAAGAACAATCAAAGATTTGTACAGTTCTAAATTTACTGGATGTGCTCTGCTTACTAAATTGCTTGATACAATCTATAGTTGAATATCCAAAAAAATTTCAATAAAATTTAATTATATATATCTACCCTTCGAAAGCCGTTGGCTAATTGGAGTCTACTCACACGAATTATTTGCGCCATTGACAATTGATTCGAACTTTTTCGGTTCTATGAATTTTTTATTTATTTATAGCTTATGATATAAAAACAAACAATAAAGTAAGTCATTATCAATTGTACATACCCACGCAGAAATTTGGCAACAAAATTAATTAGATTTTGAGCAGAACAATAGTAGAATGTTGTGGATTGTTTACTGTCTAATATAGACAGCGAATTATAAAGCCTAACAAAGGTTAATGAACTCGTGAATAAACAATGTACATTTTTAATTTCAACAAAAATCATGACTTCTAAGGGAGAGTAATTTGATTTGAATTTTCATTTTATAAACTTTTATTTTCATGACATTTCGTCAACGATATTGACTTCATCAGACTACTTGAGGGTGAGGATGAAGTATTGCATTATTTTGATAGTTGGACGAGTTTTTTAGAATGGTGTGTCTGAGAGGATTTGTTAACGACGAAACTTTGAGCAATAAATATTCTTATAGCATTAAAATGTCTATTACTCTGCTGAGAAAAATACTTTTTAAATCGAAGTGCATGTTTTAAAGCCTGCATGATATTATATTTAGAAATCTTTTTTGTTAGACATTGTGTAGCATTTTCCATTCAAAAACTATAGGCTTTTTTAAAGGAACTGGAAGATGAGTTTTTACAAAAGTTTGCTCTGTTAAGAGTATCCCTTACTAGAGATAACTCTCAATACATTTTCATGAGCTTATTTAGATTATGAAGTCTTCATGAAAATCTAATTTCATAGAAAAATCTAAAAAGGAATTTTCAAAACTAATGGTTTTGTAAAACGTTTATAAGCTTCACAAAAATTGCAATACATGATTTTGTAAAGAATTGTTTCCTCGATAATTTTAGTATGAGAGCCAAATTTATTACGCTTATACAAACCTGCCACGCACTGGTCGGGTAATTAATCGCAAGACAATCAATCTTAGACAGTTTGTCACATAAATCAAAATGAGAAAGTATGTTTATCGAGACTAGAGATGTGCGGGACAACAATTTTTGCTACCCCGCCCGTATTGACTCGTGGATATTATGGTTAATAATCGACTTTTTCTTTAGTACTTTATTCTCCATAAATAATTTATTTATCACAATAATGTGTTTCTCATAAGAAAAAATATAAGAAAATGTTCCAGTTTAAGTTTTTAAATAAGCGGCCGCAGATCGAACTAGTATCATATCGTTCACCAGTGATGTAACGACTTTTCCGCTATTTTAACTGCTTTTTCAGCACCTTGTGATGAAATTTAAAGAACAGAATCAAGTCGTCATATTTTACCATAAGGTACTGAGGTGCTAGGGTGCTGGATGCCAGCACTTTCCCCCTTGACTAATGAAAAACACAAAAAAATGAACCAACTTCATTGTGATAAGCCCAGAACGATCAACCAATCGATGTAGTTGAAATCACATGCGTAAAATAACGATATTTGTCAATTATTTCCAACGGTCCTCTATTGTATCCTGAAAAAATCCTTCACCCACCCTCACCCTTACCCCTCAAGATTGAAAAACTGAATATCGATATTGATGTTCACAATGTGACATTAGTTGTAATTCTGTTAGAGTATGATACAAATTGATTATTATTATATAACATGACAAGCCGCTTGATTCGACCGTCCAGTTTTTTTTAGACGAGACTTTTTTGTAATTTTGAAAATAAGGATGAAAGCTATAGACCATCGAGTCTAAATGTTGGAGCATTATATGTGATCAACACAATTTTTTTTTGAATAAAGCTGCGGATTCATAACTGTTTTCAACTGTTCTAAGTTACAATCTGAATCTGCTCTCTAAATAAAACCTGTGAAAATCGAATCTTGAGTGGATTCAATAGTCTCTACTTTAGTGCTTTTAAGAGTAGTTATACATTTTGTTGGTGTCCAGAACTTTTACTGCACTACCAATATATTAGGATTTTCGGACACACAGTATGAATATTAAAAGTCTCATAAAGAACTATTACTTAGAACTCATCAAATGAGATTGAAAATAAATATAGAAATTTTGAAATATTTTCCTAAATAACTCTTAGTAACTTATAATATATGACCTATAATACTCATATAAGAGAATATCAGTATTTTGAGATTTATTCGTGCATGCCTTGAGCTATGGAAACTTTAATGACATCGTTAGTTAGAATTCGATAACCTATACTTGGAACAAATTTCTAGACAAATCAAATTTTTTTAAGAGAATAGCAGAGGAGTTTAATGGCTTCATTTAAATTCAATACGCATTCAAAGAAAAGGTCATACTTGTACAAACGTAGAAAGTAACGATTCTCATTGAATACATACTGTTCGTTGATAGAAAAAAAAATAGCTCTCCATGTGATAAAAGACAATTAAAAATATATATGATTTAAGAGAGTGCAGAAATTCAATGACGATATATATTTTGGATGTATTGCAAAAATTCATACAAGTAAAAAAGACGTCATAAATGAAAACGAATTTGAAAAGACGAACATTATAGTATGTAACATCAAAGGATAAAACTTCAAAAAACTGAAAGTTCGGAATATTGAAATTTACAAGAAGCATTGTTTTATCTATATAAATGTGCCTGATATTGTATTTAAATAATTTATTACAATAAAATAAAAAAGTAGAGTAGTTATATGAAAATGAAAAAACAAATAATAATTGTAACAGGTTCAAAAAATAGTGAAGAAAAAGATAAGTGATTAGAATGAGAGAATATTTTTTTTATAAAACTAGATGAATTAAATTACGAGTTAGTCCATTTAATTTTAAAATGCTGCTATAATTTGTTTATTGCAACAATAAAAATGACTTGTTTATCATTATTATTAAATTAAATAGAAATATTTATTTCTTCTACGATAGATCTTTATCGAGTAAGATTTTGTTTAATAACGATGATTTCAAATTATTGATAATATAAAAAAGAAAATATTTTCAATACAAACATTAAAGTTACTTTTCTAAAGAGATAAAAAAACACAACATTCACTGTCTTTTTCTTTTTCTATATCGGCAATCGAGCGAATAGAAAAAAATATATCTCCAAGTGAATATTTATAATCATTTCGTTTGACGCTTGTTTATCTTTTTTCCCGTTAGGAAAGAAAAAAACATACACACGTGATGTTTTACTATAGATATAAATATGCATATTTTTCATATAAATTAGTTGGAAGACATTAACTGATCAACCAAGCATAACTATAAATAAGCAATTTAATATGTAATAGGTAATATTTCACAATAAAAAAAATTAACTTTTAATAGCGACACAATCAATATAAAAAAGAGTATTTTATTGGTTAGCGATAGAAAATAAATATCGAACCGTCTACTAATCCTCATTAACAACGTAGACTTTCAATATTATCTTTCATATTCAATAAATTTTATGGATAAGTGAAGAAAAATGAGTACTGATGTGACGACATCTCAAATATTTGATACTCACAGTATTCAAAATTTTTGTCTCGTATGGTTGGATAGCAATATTAATGAAATCACTAATGATGATTATATTAACATTATCACAAAGTTACGGCAAATAGTAAATGTTGTAAAAACATTCACGGATGTTAATGAATGTACTCAGTTTATTACTGATGTTAAAGATGAAAAAATATTTTTAATTTGTTCTGGAACACTTAGTCAGACAACGATTCCTATTATTCATAATATGGCTCAAATAGATTCTGTATATATTTTTTGTGAAAACAAAACGCAATATGAAGAATGGGCAAAACAATGGTCCAAGATAAAGGGTATTTTCACAGATATTATACTAATCTATGAAATACTTGAACAAGCTGCTTATGAATGTGATCTGAACTTGATTTCCATCAGTTTTGTGAAGACAAATGATGAGATTTCAGATCAAAATCTTGATCATTTCGATCAATCTTTCATGTATACTCAAATACTAAAGGAAATAGTATTAACAATAGACTTTGAATCAGAACATATTAATGAGTTCATAATGTTTTGCCGCGAGTTATTAGTTGGCAATAGTATTCAACTTCAATATGTCGAGAAAATAGAGAAAGAATATCATCAGTATAAGCCAATTTGGTGGTATACTCATCAATGTTTTCTCTATTCAATGCTCAATCGAGCATTACGTACCATGGAAGTAGATCTAATCATTAAAATGGGCTTTTTCATACGCGATCTACATGAACACATTAATCAACTTTATTCCGAACAGTATGCTGGACAAAATCATTCAAATTCATTCATTGTATTTCGTGGTCAAGGATTATGCGAAAGAGACTATCATCTATTAATAGAAACAAATGGTGGATTATTAATTTTTAATAATTTCTTATTTGCCAGTGAAAATCTCAGTACATCTCTGAACTTTGCCTATCGAGCTATGAAAACATCCAATTCAGTCGGCATCTTATTTGTCATGCAAATTGATCCTTCGATATCATCTACACCATTTGCAAATGTACGCGAATTTTGTTCTCATCAAACAGAGCAAGAGATTCTCTTCTCAATTCATTGTATTTTTCGCATCGGACAAATACAATCAATCAATGAAAATGATCGTCTTTTGCGAGTCGATTTATCATTGATACATGATAATGATTTACAACTAAATGCTTTAACACAATGTACACGAGCAGAGATTGAAGAATTGACAGGATGGTTTCGATTAGGAAAACTGATGGCAAAATTTGGTCAATATAAAAAAGCGGAAGATTTATTCGAAATATTACTTACTCAAAAAATTATTGACGATGAGAAAGCAAATATTTTATATCATCTTGGATGTATCAAGTATTGTCAAGATAAATATCTAGATGCAATAAACTTTTTTGAAACATCATTGGAAATCTATCAAAAAAGTATTCCACCGAAACATGCTACAATCGCTCAATGCTATGACGATATCGGAGTTGTATATAGTACTATCAGTGAATATTTGAAAGCTCTTCCATCTCATGAAAAAGCATTTGAAACTCGACTTCGAATGCGTGCTACAAATCATCTTATTTTGGCTACTTCTTACAACAACATTGGTACTGTCTATTATAACACAAGTGAGTATATGAAAGCACTGTCATCTTATAAAAAGGCACTCGAAATTCGTCAAGAAACTTTACCTGCAAATCATTCTGATATAGCTCAGTCTTACAATAACGTTGGTTTAGCGTATCATAATATGGGCGAATATTTAAAGGCCCTTTCATCTCATGAAAAAGCACTTGAAATCCGACAAGAAATTCTTTCTTCCAATCATCTTGATTTAGCTCAATCATACAACAATATTGGTACGGTATGTTTCAGTATGAACGATTATTCAAAAGCACTTTCATTTTATAAAAAAGCACTTATAATTCAAGAGCAAACACTTCCTTCAAATCATCTTCTTTTGGCTATTTCTTACAACAATATTGGTTTGATATATCAAAATACAAGAGAGTACGTGAAAGCACTCTCATCTCATGAAAACGCACTCGAAATTCGACGAAAAACTCTTTCTCCACATCATTCTCATTTATCTAGTTCGTACAATAACATTGGAATGGTGTATTACAATATGGGCGAGCATTTGAAAGCACTTTCATATTATGAAAAGGCACTTGAAATCCAACAACAAATTCTGCCTCCAAAACATCCTCTTTTGGCTACTTCTTATAATAACATTGGTACAGTGCATTTTTATATGGGTGAGTATTCGAAAGCATTTTCATCTCAACAAAGAGCACTAGAAATTCGACAAGAAAGTCTTCCTCCCAATCATCCTGATTTAGTTCAATCCTATAACAATATTGGTTTAGTGTATCATAATATGGGAAAGTATTCAGAAGCACTTTCATTTCATAAGAAAGCGCATGAAATCCAACAAGAAACTCTTCCTCCAAATCATGCTGATTTAGCTATGTCATACAAAAACATTGGTATGGCCTACTACACTATGAGCGAATATTCAAAAGCACTTTCATCTCATGAAAAAGCAGTTGAAATTTGGCAAAAATCTTTTTCTCTAAATCGTCTTGATTATGCTATGTTCTATAACAATATCGGCATGATATACTACAATATAGGTGATGAATATAAAGCACTTTATTATTTTAATAATGCACTTCAAATTCAACAAGAAACTCTTCCTACAAATCATCCTAGTTTGGCTATTTCTTTTAATAATATTGGCATGATATATTACAATAAAGAGGAATATTCAAAAGCACTTTCATGTTATGAAAAAGCAGTTGATATTCAACAACAAATTCTTCCTTTAAATCATCCTCTTTTAGCAACTCCTTACAACAATATTAGTATGGTATATTATGATATGGGCGAGTATTTGAATGCACTTTCATATCAAGAAAAAGCACTTCAAATTCGACAAGAGACTCTTTCTTCTAATCATCCTGATTTGGCTCAATCTTACAGCAACATTGGTTTGATATATCAACATACGGACGAGTCAGCGAAAGCACTTTTATTTCACCAAAAGGCACTTGAAATTCGACAAGAAATTCTTCCTTCAACTCATCCTGATTTGGCTACATCTTACAACAATATTGGAATGATGTATTACACCATGGGAGAGTATTCAAAAGCGCTATCATCTCATGAAAAGGCACTTGAAATTCGACAACAAACTCTTCCCACAAATCATCGTCTTTTAGTTATGTCCTACAATAATATTGCAGCGGTATATTACAATATGCGCAACTATTTAAGAGCATGTTTTTATTTTGAAAAAGCACTTAAAATCCGGCAAGAAACACTTCCTCCAGATCATCCTGACTTGGCTATGTCTTATTGTAATATTGGTATTGCTTATGCAAAAAATAGCGAATATAGAAAAGCACTTTCGCATTATGAAAGTGCAGTTAAAATTGATGAAGAAATTTTCTCTTCTAATCATCCTAGATTACTTATATCCTATAACAATATTGGAAAGGTGTATTCAAAAATGGGTGATTATTCTAAAGCACGTCTCTATTATCAAAAAGTACTCGAAATCCAACAAAGAACGCTACCATCAGATCATCTTGATTTGGCTACTACTTACAGTAATATTGGTTTGGTATATGATAATATGGGTGAATATATGAATGCTCTTTCATCTCATGAACAAGCACTTGATATTCGACAACGAATTCTTTCTTCATGTCATCCTGATATTGCTACATCCTATAGCAATATTGGTTTGGTATATGATAATATGGGTGATTATACAAAAGCTCTTTCATATTATGAAAAAGATCTCGATATCTCTGAAAAAATTCTATCTTCAAATCATCCTGATCTAGCTATTACTTATAATAATATTGGTTTGGTGTATGATAATCTAAGAAACTATTTGACAGCACTTGCATATTATGATAAAGCACTTGAAATATATCAAAAGACTCTTCCTCCAAATCATCCTCATTTGGCTACTTCTTATAACAATATTGGCTTAGTTTATGATAGTATGGAAGATTACTCAAAAGCACTTATGTCTCATGAAAAAGCATTTGAAATTCGTCAAAAAGCTCTTCCTCCAAATCATCCTGATTTGGCTACTTCGAATAACAATATGGGCTTAGCATACGAAAAAATGGGTAATCATTCGAAAGCACTTGATTTTTATCAACGTGCTGTTGATATTGGATATCTTTCTTTACCTGAAAATCATCCTTGCCTACAATTGTGGAGAAATAACCTTGAAAATATCAAAAAGAAATTGTAAATGATCGTTTTGTTTTATTGAAAAAATAAATATAATTAAATAAAAAGAAAAGAATGATTATAACAGTCATCTTAAAAAAAGAATAGAAAAATTGAATTTTTTTTATTTTTCGTGCGTCGAGATTTTCCCAGAGTTTACACAACAGGTAGATGAAAAGATGTTTTGTTAATTAGAGCTAGGACGAAAGTATTTGTATTTGAAATATGAAGTAACATATCCGTCGAAAAAAATTAGGTCTGACTTATTCATTAGCAAAAAAAATTTAGCACAACGAAAGTGTCCTCATGTTCAGAATTACACAGCATGATTTTGTCTCTTTAACTATTATCGGAATTTGAAAAGAAGGCTGGTGGACAAAATGTTTATAACTTTTGAGCAAAAATAGTTAAAGATCTGTGGCTTTCACCATTCGGTAGGAGGGCTTGAGGAACGTGTATCTAGGAAGAATTAAAATTCTTCCAATTGTTTTTCTATTTCCAGTAGACGATGTTTGACCGAGGTATCGAGACTTTCGAAAAAAAACAATTTTCTATTTCTTCTGGACAGGTTTATTCCTTTAGAGATCACTCTTCAAAGTGGCATCTAAGCAGTCCTTCAATTTTGCTTTTTTCGTAGAGTTATAGCCGCTTTATTCGAGCGAACAGTAACAATAGATTTTTCACTAATGAAGAGAAAAAAATTCACAATATAGGTTATCTACTGTGCTGGTCAACATAAAAGTGTTTATTTGAAATTTAGACGAGTTTTTCTCTGCAGAACTAAATGAAACAGGTTTAATCAAGTCTAGTTGAACGGTAAAAAAAATTCAAGTCATTTGATGCGTAAAACAATTATTGTTCCGCATTCCTCATCGTCATTAAACTCTGTTACTTCAGTATCATTTCATAAATCAGATTCAATCACTTCTTCCATATAAGCGTCAGCTTTCTTAAACGTCTCCTCCACCTTTTCTACATGATGAAAGTACGAAATTGCTAGTTTCTTATCCTTTGATGTCATAAACTGTTCAAATAAAAGCTTGCTATTGTCTTGACGAAAGGTTCACTCTTGATCTTGTACGAATTGTTTTAAATTGTTCCATGACAATTCAACAGGGTTCAACGAACAGTGCAAAAAACGAAGTTGAAAAATTGCAATGTTATATTTTTGTACAATACGATCAGTCTATTGAATGACAAGAGAAAAGAATTCATGAAAAAAAGGGACCTACAGGAAACTCTGTCGGAGGTGCTTTGGCTGAAACTACTTCCACTAGTTGAGCCTTAACGAACTTTTCTGAATCATTCTTGAATCACGTGTAGGGCCGACTGGATCATCAGTAAGGACATTGTACCAAGGGGCATTGTCAAGGCATATGGCAATACGTTATTTGTGACCTACAAGGAAACATCAGACATATTTGATAGAAAAACACATTCTTCCATAATCTAACCAGGACAAGAACCTATCCGAATTTATTTGATGCTCTTCTGTGCAGGTCCATATACAGATTGGACGAAAGTGAAAGCCACCAATGCTGATGTGAGCAAAGTCTGCTAAGTGAGCGCTTATAATTTAGATTGGCACTTAGTGAGAATCAGAAAAACTTCGAACCATCTCCTGACTTACTCTTTCTCTCTTCTTCCATAGTGACCAAATACATCTTTTTACTTCACGTAAATTGACCCATGTTTCGTCATGATAAAATTGGTGAAGTTTTGCTTCTCGAAGTTCTTGAAGTGCTTCAACACAGCGAGTACGTGTCGCTACGAATGCCTTAGAATCCAAAGCGATCTTAGCTTTCGAAGTTTGTTGGTACGAAAAACCGATCTGAAATATTTAAGAAAAAGAAGAAAACGAAGCATTTCTTTTTTCGCCTCAGTAAATACTTCACTTGCGTCCTTCATTACCTCTCGTAAAGCACTGTATGAATGAATAGGAAAATCATCAAAATCCTGATGTATTCTTGTTAATAGTTTGGCCGTCGTTTGATAGATTCTTTTCTTCAATCAACTGACAATAGAATATTGGAATGACCAGAGTGTGCTAAAGAAAAATACAAACAGTCATTATTTTCTTGAAGAAAACGAACAAGTCTTACTTACCTTTCTACCGAGGAGATATTTGCTGAGGACTTCGAAGTGTAATGTCTGCTTTTGAGGAAAAAGCAGAGAAGTCACTATGAGTACGGCGACGATGTGAAATTTTCAGTAGTGGCTTATATGAAGAAGATACTTCACGTTTTGCATTGATGTTTCGTGTGGTATGACTATGAAGATAATGACCCCTCTTCTCTTCTCCTTTTGCTCGTTGTTCTTGCTGTGCTTCTTATTCTCTTAATACTTTTAATGTATGCTTAAATCTCATAATAGATCTTTATGAAACATCTGACATGGTGATAAGACATTCATCGGTGTTGTAGAGTGAAATAAATGAGTCATTTTTTTTACTGTCGACGAAATCGATAATACGAAATTTCAACTGTTTAATCTCCCTTAAAAACTCATGACTTGTTGCCATAGTAAATGAAGCTTTTATCTAAAACAAGTAACGCTCGTCTGCAGGCTCGCTTAGCTCTTTATCGTAGAAGTGTTGTTTCTGAACTATCAACAAATTACTTATTGACACAGTTCCGCAAATCGAAATCAGCACATTCACACTACATTATACTGTCAAGTGTATCTATTTACATGTTTAAGTTCAGCATTTTGAGCAGAAAGTTGGACGCATTTTTTTCCAGCACTATGATGAGATTAGTAAATTTCGTTATCCGCTACTTTTGTCACCTAAATATCATCACCGATTATAGATTCTGACTTTTACCTCGAATATCTATGACCAAATTTGTAAAAAAAATATTTATAGTTAGCAACCAGGTAAGAATTAATTAATAAGGACGGACCTCAGATTTGATTCCCCGTCCTCGATTACTTGTTGGTCAGGTTTTACAGAAAAAACTACCTCTTGTATTGTCATCTTCTTGGTCCAATCAATGAAGTGCGAACATACAAGCAAGCAAGGAATCAAGCAAATAATTTATGTTTGCAAGACTCTTCTCTATGAGAAAGTGAATAGTTCATACTACAATTTCTTCGTTCATATTTTCTACAGCTGATATTCATTGTTCTCTCTTAATATATTATAAAAATATGAAATGGATACATTTTTTAATTTAATAGAAGAGTATGTTACAATGGTGTCGCAGTTATAGATATGCATCATCGTGATATTGTTTCTATTTCTTTCTCATCTTTATTTCTTCATTATTATTTTTTGTACTTTTTTCTTATCGTGTCTCTTTGTATGTGCATGTTTTGTTAGTTCAAGGGATTCCTTTCCACAAAAAATATTGTGCACGAGTGCATACACACACGCACATCTATACAAGAGCGAGAGAGAGAAGGAGAGATAATAGATATACCATACAATTCAGGGCTACATCTATCTATTGTAAGCTTTCGAGGAAGATGTGCTTTCTGTAGTACACGTAAAGATGAACACAGATCTATTTATCAGTGTTCTCACTACCAAAAAGCATTTTGTATAACTCGAAATAAAAATTGTTATTTATAATTATCAGAAGAATATTTTGTAAATAATGTAAAACTGTTTTTATCCTGTACATGTGTGTATAGTATTGTAAATAAATATACCTATCTCGAACTAACCTATCTTACAATATTTTGAAATGTTCTCGATAGAAATATTAATACTTCATATTAACTATCTTAAATATAGAAGCGAAATAAAATTTCTTTCACTGGCAGTGTCATGGTACTTAAAAGGTTAATTCTTGTTAACATTAATTTAATTAGTTTTTTGTGTTGTAAATAGTTTTCAAACGGTTTTTTTTGTATCGGATTGTAACTTTTTTCTTTTGTTTGTGCAATTTATATTTTGAACTTGAATTAAAACAAATAAAATAAAAACTATATTATGAAATGAATATGAAAATTGAATTTCAAATTAATAGAAAATATTAGAATTATTAAATTAAATATGAGATTCATGAAACGTTCATATGAACTCACTTTCGTTTTTTCTAATTGGAAGATCGAATTATCTATCTCTCTCTTTTAAATATCGTATTTTCAAGACGGTAGAATTCTTCTATGAATTCATAGGAGCACTCTAGATTTTTTTTCTTTTACTCTATAAACTATTTTCCAGTTTACAGTGTACATATATATACAAAATCATCTTTTTCGTTGATGTTTTCTTATGCTTTCTAGTGATAATATATACAGAATGGGTAAATGAGGAAGAAATTGTTTAAAACAGGAACAGTCGTTAAACAATACCATAATTTGCTATTATGACGATGCTGTTAAAGAAATGGTCTTACAATTATCCATCATTATAGTATATTTTTTCTGTTTCCTCTTCTACACTCGTGAAAAGTTGATGAAATGTCATTAGATAAAACAAGCTGCTAATGTATCAACCATGTCGTCTATCACAATAGAAAAGAAAGAGGAAAATATGCAAGAGCTACTGGAAATAATAACATCAAGTCTATAATAAAATTATCCCATCGTTATGTTTCTATACATGTCTCTGTTCTTTTCTTTATACCATCATTACTAACGATTCATCAATAGATATTTGGTTATTACATCTCGAACAAAATAAGGTAAAAACATGTTTAGAAACTCTCCTTTTTCTGATTCATCTATATCTAGCCTGGAAGTTAGTTTTAATTATTAAATACATATTCAGGTATTCATCTATTTAATCATTCAGTGAAGTATTACGTTGAGTACCGCTTTGTGTATATTCCACAAAAACAACAAAAGAAAAAGAAAATGGATGCCAGAACAAGAGAATGTGAAACATGCCTTGAACATATATTGTCACGTTTACAGCATGTCACAGTAATTTCCTGTTCCCAGGAAATTCAAATAAAATGATTACAAAAACAATTTCAAGAAAATTATAATAAATTCTTTTTGAAATAAATATATGAAATCGATTGAATTAAAGGCAAGAATATGGTAATCAAATGCATAGTTTACGGTTGGGTTGACTCATAAGGGACCCGCTCGAAGTTATTAACGACTTTAGAGCTCATACTTTGGGGACATGAAGGGTACCACTAGACTAGAACAAATCTAAAAGGATTCGTGCTCATGACCCCTTTTGCCTGAGATATTGAATATTCAAGTTATAGAACGATGTAGTGATTTTGACTCATACCACAACTATCGAGCAAACGAGAAAATGATAAATACGAATAGTTTTATGCTAACATAATCACTTCAAGTAAAAAATGTCTCAACTTCTCAGATTCTTCTCTTATCTTTGGCATTCACACACTCTTCCTACGAGTACCATATATCTTATAGTGAGTTTTTACACACTGACTAATCGTTTCAGTTAAAAACATGGGTTCATAGCACCAGATAGTATATAGTTAGTCACGAAAATGATAGGCTTCAAAAAAATGCTCGAAGCAAAGTACTTTGCGACAATGAATACATTGAATAAAAGGCGATAAACGGCAACTTAGGAACTGACAAACAGTAACATTGATGTTGAAGCAAATTTCATTGACTGACTTGAAATCATTTGGATTATCATTAAGATAACCAGATTCAAATTATGCGTATTTGATCATAAAGACAAATAGAGGTCAGGATAACTGATTATGAATAAGAGAATTTAAGTGGATTATGTTATTTCTCTCAAACAATTTAATAGCGATAGCATCGAGCTGTACGTAATCGAAAATGCGTCTAGTGATTACTTTCCACTGTCTATTGAGATAGACATCCAGCAGCTGAATACGAGACGTTGTATGAGCGGATATTTCGAGTCAATTACATCCTTTGACAGCAGAGTAGACATCTGGATCTCGTTGACAGGGTCAATAGTCCGACAGTAGAGGAGATTTGCTTGGCGTGTGCGGGCAAAGAACATGATCTTGTCAATACTGGACCAATGACCTGGTCAGTTTCCCAGAAGAGCTACATGTTACTGCAATGTTTGAGGCAGAGAACAGTTTACTTTTGTTATTTAAAAATGAACTCATGCTACACAATAAAAATTGAGGGCATACCGGGACTTATTTTTTTGGGATTTATTTCTTCTGCGGGATTTATTGAGACTATATAGCTGTATTAGTATTTCAGCGCATCCTCGCTCTTGCCCCCCCCCCCCCCCCATCCACCGCACTCACCCTCACCCTCAATAGGAGTTATGTGGAGTTTATTTTAAGATGCATGGGGATTTATTTAAAAATCCGAATGAATCCCAAAAAAATAGATTCCGATACCTACTGCAAGTTTGAAGAAGCTCGAGAACGTGTTCTTTTTGTGCACGATCATGATTTGAAGCGGTGGAGACTTCAAAAGGCTGCTGAAGATTCAGTTCTTAACGTTTAAGCATCCGAACACCGGTTGGGGATTTTTAAACATCGCCACCATATTTTTTCGTGAAAAATTACAAAATTAGTCACTCGCCATCAGATGAAAGATTCTACCACTACCCAGTAGGTATCGGAATCTATTTTTTTGGGATTCATTCGGATTTTTAAATAAATCCCCATGCATCTTAAAATAAACTCCACATAACTCCTATTGAGGGTGAGGGTGAGTGCGGTGGATGGGGGGGGGGGGGGGGAAGGGGGGGGGGGCGCTGAAATACTAATACA